>VDFB02047230.1:281597345-281650811 GCA_007258455.2 Sequoia sempervirens | reverse complement strand
AACCTCAAGCTCGTAGGGTTAGTAGGGGTGAGAGGGTTGCTAAAACCACTCCTGGAACTTCAACCTTTGGCACAAACCCTAGCACAAACCCTCTTGCAGTCGAATCAACAATAGAAATTGGCTCCTCTAAATCAGAGTATTTGGATGAAGAAAGTTCATCATCAGACCCTAATGTCAATGTTCTCCCTAAAACTTCAATTCATACTAGGGTTGCCATTAGAAAAGAGGAAGCACAAATGAGAGAAGAAAAAAATAGAAAAGGGAAGGCTAAGAAGCAAACATCAGAAAAAGTAACACCAATCCCTAGGAAACGGAAAGCTGATGACACTGGTCATCTTGCAGCCGTTGAGAAATATAAAATCCCTCCAAAGAAATCAAAACCAGTTGAGCCAGCCACTGATATGCCTCCAAAAAGAAGCCCTAGACGTAGAACACCTAGGAAGGAGACAAAATCTCCTGAGGGGCAGGTAAATGTTGAGGTGGAAGAAATTTTTGAGGAACAAGAAAACATAGGATTAACATAGCTTATTGTTGTTGTAGAGCAGGTTGAAAATTAGGAACCACTACAACCAAAGCAAGATGAACAATAAGAACCACTGCAACCAGAGCAATTTGAGGAGCATGAGCCAATGCGAGGAAAGATCTTGGTAGGGAAACATAAACCTCCCAATTTTTCATGGAATCTTGTAGCCCTGAACTTATGGAATGAAATGCAAAAGAAAGAGGAGTTGAAAAAGGAAAGACTCAAGCTCTAGGAAGAAATCAAAAAGAAAATATATAGAAATTGAGGGAAAGAATGCAAATATTGTTGCATTGAAGGGTAAGGTAGATAATGTGGTGGCACTAGTACCACAAATGATGGCATGTGGAACTCCTCCAAGAGTATATGCACTACATTTGAAGGAGCGTCATCTTTCTTTCAAGTTGTCAAGGGTTATTTCTGGTTTAAACCCTTCTATTAAAACCTCACATGAGTTCTTCCAAGCCTACCAATCCTCTCCTCTTGAAGCTAAAAATATTTTGTGTGAATTGTACTTGCATAATTATGTTGTTCCTAATGATCACGACTGGAACCCATTGCTATACATTGGAGATATCCATTTGAGGGCATTCATGTCATGGATCCAAAATGAAATCAGCTAGGGGGAACAATTTAAAATATACAGAGAGAGAGAGAGAACTCCATACCCCCTTGTCTCTCAGAGATGAATCCAGTAACCCTTCAGACATTTACTACACATGGCACATAATTCTGTATAATTCAGACTACAAAAACAAGATTATGCCTGCTAAGGATGAAACATACCAGGAATATGAGTAGGTAAGCTACTACTATAGGGAAAACAGTATTGGGGTACCTATCAAAGAGATGGAATAGTTTTCCAGATTAGTTAAAATAGGTTGAACCCCATTCCTTGGCAAATTTTTTTGTAGCATGTAAACGAAGCACTAGGTACATAAAACTTGGAAGGATGAAGCAACACTATTGGCTTCCATTGACATTCCAGCCACCAACTCTGTTGTGGCCAGTACTAGATTATAGGTACTATCAGTATGACATAGATACAGAAAGGCCAAGGTAGGGAAGATTGGAAAACAACAGGGGTTCTACTGCAATCCAAATTCAGATACTACATAGATTGATCTAGGATAGTTAGCAATTGGTGACTTCAAAGCTTTGACAAGGAAAAAGAATAGAGCTCCCTCTATTGGAGGACCAATAGATCATTAGGTTGGGGGGAGATGATGAGTCCAAATAATGGCTCAATTTTGATAGGATTTATCATATATTTGATGCTGATATTATAGACTTTGGTACCTGGTTATTGACACTCTCCATGTTATTTCCACAAATTTATGAACCTTGGGCATGAACTTATCCTTGTGAATTTTGATGATATTAACATGCTATTTGAATTATCTATATTAATTTTACATGTGGTTGAATGGATGTTACTTTAAGGTAATTATGGATATACAATTATTTTGTGCGTGCTAATGTCATCATGCAAGTTCACATCAAGATGCAAATATAAATGAAGCTTGCAAAGTGGAAGAAGTGCATGCCAACTGGTCATTAAAGAGGTCAATCGAGGGAAACTTCCAATGGAGGGAAATTATTAGCTTGTATGGAAGTTGTAACTACCTTTTAAATGATCATGTTTGTTAGTTGAGTATATCTAGGAAGTGTTGTGTTGGATCCTCATTGAGGCAAGTTTCCTTTTACTAAATCTAGCACATGCATAACTTCCTCCCTCTCTTTTCTATGCTTTCAATAAATGGCGTCCTCCTATTTTTTTGGAGTCGATTGTCTAGTTACTTAGGGTTAATCAAAAGCTTTTCCCTCTAAAAATAATGGTCAGATGCCCCTTTTCATAAGGTTGAATGTTTTGAGATTGTACTTGCATTTTTCAATTTCAAGTAATATAGTCATATTGCTAATATGATGTAATAATGCTTTCAATGAATAAAATGATATTCTAATTTGTTGCATCTAAGCTAGCTTAAGGAAGACTCACTCGAGGGGGCCCACTTGGTGAGAATTCCACCCATTTAGTTTAAAATTTATTTTTCTATTCAGTAACTAGTTTGGGCCTCAAAAATTGTTTGTTCCTACAGTCATTGGAACTTTGTTCTATGACTATTCCTATAGCTAAGGAAGACAGAGTAACTTCATGTCTGTTTGCAAGGATTTCTATTTCTATCATCCATTCCAGTTTAGTTGTTGATGCTCAATGTAGTTGTTGATTCATGCTCAGTGCTTATGTTAATTTCTTTCCAATATTTTATTTTCAGTGCTATTTCTTTTTCTAGTTTAAGGATCACTACAGTTGAGTCCTAGTGCACATACAATGCTAACCCATTTCAATTTTACATCCCTAGATTGAAAATGAAATGAACCTTCATGATGAGCAAGATAACTATTTAGTGCAAATGTCTAATCTCTAAGTTAGAAATTTAAGGGATTAGTTATTGAACCATTAGAGGAGGCCAAAATTCACATCAACATTTTAATGGTTAAAATTCATCTTGTGTTCTAATTACAGGGTTAGTAGGATTTTGTTTTCATCGTTTTCTCCATGATGTTTTCTTGATCACCCTACTCTTTGGTTATTAGCTAGGTAGTGTGGAAGAATATAAAATGCATCCTTTAGTGAGGTGATTGATGTTTTTTATTAGATTAGTAGGGGGAGGGCCCTAATCCCATGGTTACAGCCAAAACAAAAAAGAAAAAGAAAATAGGGTAGGTAAAACAACACCACCAACCCACATCAAAAAGCAACATGTCCAGGGTGGCACACAAGCCAAATAAAATAATAGTAACCATAAAACCATTATACATAATAAAAAAAAGATTACTACTAGAGTACTTTAAACTAAAAAGACCATTTATTAGGTTCACCATATACCAGCAAGTCTGAAACCATAATAGAGCTATTTAGAAATAGCAGCCCAAGATATTAAAAGAAAACAACAAAAATGACATAGCAACGATTAATAGAAATACGAAAAAAATGCATTACTTGGCTTTTCCAAATAGGTCCCAGTAATCTCCTATTAGGGAGATATAGTCTCTCTAATCAGGTCCCTTGGTCTCATCTAGGTCCTTCAATTCATCCATCTTTCCTAGCTTTTTCAGCTTCCTAGTGATCTTTATTTGCCCAAACACAACACCATCTATGCATTAGGCCATTCATTACCTTCAACAACTTGACCAAATTTTTTCCATATCATCCATTTGAACCTACATATAGGTTAGTCTAATTTAAAAAAAATCAATGCTAGTCTTCAACAATAGTATCATTGCTAGTATTCCCGAATTTAGGAGTAGTCAGAGTTTCATTTTTCTAGACATATTCAATTTCAGTCTCCTCCTCCTCATTATCTTCATTCTCCTCCTCAGTTTCCTCTTCACCCATGTCATAGAAAGTATCTTCAAATTCCATCCCATCACTTTCTTCATCAACTTGGGCTTCAAATTCCTCCACCTCCAACTCTTCCTCCTCATGAAAGGTGGCTTTATGTTTCCCTTTCTTGTCCTAGGATGTAACCTTGGCTAGGTATGCAGATCTATGACCTCCACCACCCTGACACTACTTCCTATCCTTCATGTCCTTTGTTTGCATACCCTCCATTTCTTCACTAATGGTAATGACTTCACTCTAAATTTTAGGCTCTTTTTTCATCTTCTTAGACTTGGTTAGTTCCAGGAGAAGAGGGAAATGCTTGTGCTTCTCTGGAGTCACTTTAACTAGCTCAAGCTCAATAGAGCTTTTAGCGGGATTCTTCAAACCCATAGGGGTTGAGGGATTAGAGCTTTTGGAAGCAAGGGACGGGATTTTAGAAGGGGTTAGCTCATTTCTAACAACAACAATGGGAGGAAGTCTAGGGTTAGGTTCCTCAGTAGGGTTAGCCTCCTCTAATGGTTTTGCATTTTCACCAACATCATGATTCTCATTACCAATATTATAGTTCTCATTATCCAGTCTGACAACTAAAGGGTTTCCATGGGGGTTCAATGCTAAGGTGTGTTTGTGTTATGAAATAACTTGCACAATGGAAGAATATGATATGAAATATGCTGAAAATACTTGATAATAACTGAGAATAACAGGCCACTTCGAGGGGGCAAACCTCCAAATATCTCTAATGAGAACACACTTCACAACTTGATGATGAAATAAGACTCACAACCTCCTATATATACCTATTTATGCCAAGGATATCACCTAGGCCGACTTAGACACACCTATATAAGACTTAGGCCGACCTAAACAACTAAATAACAATATACTAATGATAATGTGACTTAATAGAGAGTTAAGATAGCCACAAGCTGACTATTCATAACCCGATGTACAATAATATTAAGGGCGTAGCATGCCCCCCTTCTTCAAAGAAGCATTGTCCTCAATGCTAATCAAGTTTGGAAACTTTTGAATGAACTCCTCGTCTTCCCATGTGGCATCTTCAACTGGTAACTTCTTCCATTGGATGAGATACTTAGTGATAGTTCTATTCCTCGGCTTCTTTGTGCGTGTTTGACGAATGCACTCTGGTTCCAAAATGATTCTTCCTTCTTCATCCAGCTCGGGAAGTGTTGTTTGAGTGGGAATATTATGCCCAATTACCTTCTTCAAACAAGAAACATGAAAAACTGGATGTATCTTTGTTGTAGGTGGCAACTCAAGCTTGTAGGCAACACTACCGATCTTCTACATGATTTGGTATGGACCATAATACTTTGGTGACAACTTATTATTCTTTCTTTGCTGCTTTAGTGAGATTTGCTTATAAGGCTGCAATCGCAAGAAGACCCAATCCCCAACTTCAAAACTTCTTTCACTACGATGTTAGTGCACTGTTGTTTCATTTGATTTTGTGCCATGGCTAAATTCTCCTTGAGTCTGAGAAGTACTTGTTGTTGATGAAGCAAGTGGTCTTCTCTTTGCACTTTGAACTCTTAGGGACACCTTAATTGATGATGTGATGGAAGGGATGATATCCATAAAATTGCCAAAAATGGAACATTTTGATGAGCTATCTGAAAAGTGTATACCTCATTCATAGAGTGGTAGCCAATCTACTTGGGGTATTTCTCTAAAGTGAAACAATGTATATATATCCTTCCAAACGCTTATTAACAACCTCGTTTGCCCATCTGATTGAGGGGTGGTATGAAGAGCTAAGAGCCAATTGAGTGCCCAAACATGAGAATCTTTCCAAAAGTGACTAGTGAAGATAGGATCCCCACGATCACTAACAATAACTTAGGTGTACCGCCATGTAGCTTTTGGATATTCTCCAAAAAATCTCTAGCCACTACACTTCGCGTAAAGGATGTGCTAATGCAATGAAATGTGCATATTTGGTAAGACTATCAACCACCACCATGATGACATTATGACCTTTAGATTTAGGAAATACTGTGTGATGAAGTCCATGAATGTATCTCTTCCCAGCGGCTAGGAATAAGATAGAGGTTGCAAGAGACCTGGTGTCTTAATTGTCTCCCCTTTATGCCTTTGACACACCAAACATTCAGCCACAAATTTTTGATCACCCTTTAGCCCTTCCCAAAGAAATCTTGCTTGACTCGATGATATGTCTTCAAAAATCCTGAATGACCACCCACTGGAGACTCATGCAACTCTGTGAGAATCTTGTGTTTAAGAGTGGAATTCTTGCAGAGATACAAGCGCTCTTTATACCAAAGAGTATCTCCCTTCCAACAAAACTTATCTGAACTACTAGGATCACTTTTTAATTGCTTGATGAGATTACTTGTCACAACATCATTTTGCCACTCTACTTTGGCTTCCTCCACCCAATTTGCTTGTAATATTGAAAGGGCACAATAGGCTTCATCTTTATCGTAGCTTCGTAATGATTGCATCTGCGACAATATTTTCTTTCCCTTTCTTACATATACCACAATCTCAAAGTCATATCCTAACATCTTAGTGATCCATTTTTGTTGCTCTTGAGAAGATAGTCGTTGTTCCAAAAAATATTTTAGGCTATCATGATTTGTCTTAACCTTGAAATGTCTACCCAATAGATAAGGCCGCCATTGTTTCACTGCATGGAGTATTGCTAGCATTTCCTTCTCATAAATAGGTTTTAGTAGATTCTTACCTTTTAATTGGCGACTCTCAAAAGCAATTGGTCGACCTTCTTGCATAAGCACTGCTCCTATCCTTTCGAGGAAGCATCGATTCCACAATGAATTCCTTGAGTGAAGTCGAGGTGGAAATACGAAGTTGAACACATAGCCTCCTTCAATCTCTCAAATCTTTGTATTGTGGAGACTCATTCCAATGAAAAGAATCCTTCTTCAATAATGAAATTAATTGCCCAGAGTGCTGCTATACTACCATAATTCTTCACAAATCTTCTATAGTACTTTTTTGTCAATCCCGAGAATCCTCTGGAGTTTCTTAATGGTTTTGGAATAGGCCATTCCATGATAGCCTTAATTTTTGTTAGAGGTCCACCTTTGCCCCATGTGAGAACTATGTGTCCCAAATACTCCACCTCTGTAAGACCAAAAGCACACTTGGATGGCTTAAGCATAGAGTTTATGATCTTCAAGTATTTGTAATGCTTGGTCCCAAGTCTTGCTGTAAATCAATATATCATCAAAGAATACTAATACAAACTTTCTCAAGAACTTCTTAAAAATGGAATTCATCAAACTTTGGAATGTAGATGGTGCATTGGTAAGACCAAATGGCATCACCAAAAATTCATAATGACCCTCATGAGTCCGAAATGTTGTCTTACAAATATCTTCCTCCTTAATCTGAATTTGGTGATAACCAGATCTAAGATCTAACTTGGTAAAAAACATAGCTCCATTTAATTCATCTAGCAAATCATCAATGACTAGAATTGGAAACTTATCTTTAATGGTGTACATGTTGAGCACTCTATAAGCTGGACACATGCGCCAAGTATCATCCTTCTTACATACCATCACCACCGGCGAGGAGTAAGCACTTTGGCTATGCCTAATGATTCCTGCCTCTAGCATCTCTTCAACAATTTTTTCTATCTCCCTCTTTTGTATGTGGATACATGGGCACGATGTTGATTGGTGGCTCACAGGACTAATTGTATATGGCATGATCATGATCCACTGCCAAGGAGGCTAGGCATATCTCCAGAACAAATGAGTGAAGCGATCAATTATAGCTTGCAAATGCGGATGAGTAGGAGTAATAGATTGAGAGACTTCTAATGAACATAGTTGGGCCACAAATCCATCCACTCTTGCTTCTTAAGCAACTTTTGCATTTGATGAGAGCTTACCATTTGTGGAGATTTTCCTTCAACCCCCTTAGCTCTACTAGCTTCATGATTGAAATCATGAATAGTTCTTGGAAGTTCATCTCGAGATTGTTCCTAATCAAGCAGCCATTAGCCTCCCAAAACAATATTTCTTTGCACCCATGGATATATCGCATACATTGGGGTATCAAGTTGATAATCTCCCATATGGATAATTTAATGCTATGACACTTCCCTGAACAACTAACTGTACCACCATCTGAAATCAAAACTTGAAACTCTGGAGCTGGATATATGAAACAATTTAGATGAGTAGCTAACTTTTTGTTGATGAAATTATGAGTACTACTTGAGTCAATCAACACTGTTACATATGCTTCTTTAGGAAACCCACCACCTTGAGAGTTTGTGGAGCACTGAAACTTGAGAGTGCATGAAAAGAAATGATTGGTTGAGAATCATGTGATTCCTCATTTGACTCCCTTTCATCTTCTAGTATGGGTTCCTCCTCTTCTTCCTCATTTTGGCCTTCAATATAAAACAATTTCTTTTCACTACATTTATATTCTCGTATTTGCTATCTGAGTGAAACACAAGCCTTTTGCTCTTTTCTCTCCTGTTGATTTGTTGTGGAGTCAACTTAGTAGGTTGTGTTGAATCGCTCTCTCTTGTCACATTAGCCCCTTTAGCTGCTTAGGAATCAAATGTTTCTCCTCTACTGCGTGCTATAAGATAAAGCTCATTTATGGAACTAGGTCTAAACGTCGTGCCTCATGTTGAATGTGATCATAGAGACCACCCAAGAATAAATCATTCAAGTTTTCTCTCAAAGTAATTGAATCCATGTAAGGATAGATTTTGGGGTCTTGAATATAATCCTTAGCCCGATCTTTGTTGTTGAAGTTCCCAGCTAGGCATTTGAAGTTATCTGTGGCAGCTATTGCTATATTGTGCTTGGAGTTCCTCTGTGAAATTGACCATGAGACGAGGTGAGGCCCTTTTACCTCGATGAGTACAAAATACTTGATACCAAATGGAGTGTCACAGTTCTAAATATAAGGAAGCCATCGTGACCTTTTGTCCATTTGGGATTTGGTGTACTTCAAAAAAATTCTCCATTTGGTTTATCCATGTTAGAGGATCCTTACCATCAAACTTGCGCATATCCACCTTTGGAAATAAATTCCTAGATCCAATAGGAGTACTAAAGCTTGTGTTAGTAGTGGCTGACCTATAATTCTCACCTTGGTCGCTTGAGAACTCCTTTCTTGATTCTGCTATGTAGGTGCTTAACATGTTTCGCATGTCCGACATATCTCCTCGTAGGTCACACATATCCATCTTAATTGAGGAAATTTCTTCCTTGACCTTATTGTTAATTGAGGAAATTTATTCCTTGACCTTATTGATTTCTTCATTATGAGTAATATCCTCGATTGTTTCACCATCCTTATCAGGAGTCTTCCCCGGAGTGACAACATTCTTTTTACCCCTTGTTGCAGGCCCCATCATGATGGAAACCACTAATGTTGAAATAAATCACACAAATGAAACTTAAATTCTCTCAAATTTTTACTGTAATCTCCTTTAGTATATCTTCAAAAACCCAATAAAAATCAGATGCCAATTCAACAAGACGTGCGAGATATGTAGATTCCAAAAAAATAGTGTAGAAACCCTAATTCTGCAATAATTCGCTTAATTCTGCTCCAATTCTTCTAAAATCTGGACTGTAGCTTCTCCAATATGTTCTTCAAAAACCCTTTAAAAATTAGAAAAAAATTCGACAAATTCTGAAAGATATGCTCTTCCCAAAATCGCCTCCAAAATTGAGAAAAACCTTCCCTCTATGGTGCCAAGATCATGCTCTGATACCACTTGTTATGAAATAACTTGCACAATGGAAGAATATGATATGAAATATGCTGAAAATACTTGATAATAACTGAGAATAACAGGCCACTTCGAGGGGGAAAACCTCCAAATATCTCCAATGAGAACAATTCACAATATGATGATGAAATAAGACTCGCAATCTGCCTATTTATGCCCAGGATATCACCTAGGCCGACTTAGACACACCTATATAAGACTTAGGCCGACCTAAACAACTAAATAACAATATACTAATGATAATGTGACTTAATAGAGAGTTAAGATAGCCACAAGCCGACTATTCATAACCCGATGTACAATAATATTAAGGGCGTAGTAGTTTGTAAATGGAAAGCATTAATCCTTGATGCAGGGGAGGACTCACACCTTTTCCAATATTAATTTGTAGGGAAGAAAGTAAATAAAATGACAAATTGATTCTTTCATTGTGCCTTATATGATTCAAAAATAGAAAATGATATGCGTGCACTGTCATATATCTCCCTTCAAGTATGAAATAGTGCATCACAAACATACTCACTAGGGAATAAGGAGTTGAAAGCTCGAGCCTTGCATAACCATTTTGAAATATGGTTAGATTATTTCCTTCGCAAAGAAACTTGTCAACAAAAGACTGGCAGTTGGCACCACTCTTTTTGGCCACGTTGATTCCTTGGAAACCAGTAGCCTCCGCAATAAACTGTGTTGTCACCTCAAATTCAACTGCCCCAATTGCCACATTCCCCTTCCTCCACAAATTGGTAAATTTAGTAGTAAGGCTTTTGTTGTATCCCTTCATGGCCTCGAAGAAGGGGACCATACTAGCTCTTTCAAAAAGTCTCCACAGGTCTACATTTTGTTTAAGCACTTGACAGTTCAAAGGTTTCATGCGCTTCCTTGACCCACCCATCTTTGTGCTCTACAAGTTTTTTCGGATTCTGTAGACTTTTCTTCATAACCTCACTCCACTTTGACTTCCTACCAAACTTGTAGAAGACACTATTGCAACCAATTTGGAAAAAAAAATTGAGGAAATAAATTTTGAGAACTTTCTCTTAGAGATAGTCGATAACACATTTCCTGAGGTAGAGAGATCATTATTATTTTTACAAATAATTAATGACTCTTTATCATTCATACAAGGAAAATCTTCATAATTGTGGGAGGAATTGAGATAGGTCTCTTCAACACACTTGTATTTGATACCTTTCATCAAATTGATTAAAGCCATGTGATCCTTAACCATCTCAGGAAGGAGATAATTATTATCTTTTTCTCCTAAGGAGATATTCTTGCTCAACACCATACCACTAACCTCATCATTATTCTTCATGCTCTTTAAATCATGAGATCTCCAACACTTCATCTACCACTTCCAACCATCATCTTTGCAGGTTGTATACATATTCAAAATTTCCTTTTAGAACCTTGTCCTTTAATGACATCAACAATTGATTATTAACCCAGGGGGTCCACCCATTACACCTCAATGCTTCATTGGCAACACAATCAGTGAATATATTCCCTTCTCTAAATACATGTTGCACCTTGCAATGAGTAAATAAGCTCATAAGGGACAAGCACTTATCAATTATATCTTTTACTTCCTAGGGTATCATAACACCTTCGTTCAAAATTTCCACAATTAGCTTTGAATCTCCTTCTAGAATAACCTTTTTAAAACCATAATCCTTTAGTCTTTATGCCCCCCCAGATAGCCATTTCCTTTGCTTTATTAGTAGAGAAGACTCCCAAATTAACACCATAACTCACAATGCAATCACCTAAGTGGTTTCTAAGCATACCTCCCGCCCCTGCCATACTTGGGTTACCTTTAGAACACTCGTCAAAATTACACTTAATCCACTCTCTTTCAAGAGGAACCCACACAGTAGACTTCCTAACCAAAATATTTGTCCAATTAAGGTTAGTTAGATCTTTCCTTAGACCCCAAACCTACTTAGTTCTCATCTCTTTGTAGTTCGGCTAGACTTTTGAGAAGCTGTATCTTCCCACATCCATATTTTCCTAAACCTGCACTTTATGCTCATACTAACCTCAAAGCTACTTCTCTCAACTTCTTTAAATATCCTATAATTTCTTTCCTTCCATATTCTCTAGGTTAAGAAGGGGGAAATTTGGTTCCAAAGATCCATAATTACCTAATGGGAGAAAGGGAAGTTAGACCAATTTCAACAAAGGACTTCATAGTATGGGGAAACACCTAGTCAGTGAACAAAAAAGGAAGAAAGAATGACCACACTTCTCTAGAAAACTCGCAGTGAAAGAAAAGGTGTGTAATAGACTCTTCATCCTACTTGCAAAGGATGCATTGGTTAATAAGTTGAAACCCTCTCATAAATAGGTTATCAATAGTTAGAATTCTTCCATGTGAAGTAGCTCACCAGAAACTATTGATTTTTGGCACCATGTTTTTAATCCACACTTTATCCCAGTGATGGTCTCTATTGTCAATAAGGGGTTTAACCAATTCATTATAAGCTTGTTTAACAAAGAAACAGCCAGAAGAGCTCCCCTTCCACACCTATTCATCTTCCCTTTCAATGGAGAACCAATTCACCTCCCCTATAAGATTGTGTAACCTTAACAAAATCAGATCCCAATTGATCTGTTTCTGACCTCTTAAGTTAACACTCATTAACAACAAGTTGAACTATTTCCATTTAGGTTCTTCCACCTCACAGTTCACATAGTTTGACACCTTTTTTCCACATATCCTTGTCAAAATTTATTTAAGGGGATTAAATCCATCAGTTGAGGAGAGAGGGGAAGCCTTAGTCCAGGGGTCTTTCCAAAAATCAATGTTTTTACCATTACCAATCCTCTTTCTAACCTTCGATTTTAGCACATTTTTAATTTTAATAAGATGGTTCCATAGAATAGACCCACTAGGCAAATCAGTCATAGAGAGGAAGCAACCAAGATTTCTGTTCTTCAAATACTTATCTTGAAAAATATGCACCTAGTCCTTTGACCCTTCCAAAAGATTCCATCCCACCTTAACAGTTAAGGCAAAGTTAATCAATTTGATTTTCCTTATCCCCAACTCTCCAACACTTTTTAGAGTGCACACTTTCTCCCAACTTACCAAAGATAGTCTATTTTTCTCTTTAGTTCTAGACCACATAAATCTTCTTTGAATTTGCTCTATTTTTATCTTGGAAAATCTTCACTCAGTCCTTTGACCCTTCCAAAATATTTCTTCCCACCTTAACAGTTAGGGCTTTGTTAATCAATTTGATTTTCCTCATCCCCAACTCTCCAACACTTTTTAGAGTGCACACTTTCTCCCAACTTACCAGAGATAGTCTATTTTTCTCTTCAGTTCTAGACCACATAAATCTTCTCTAAATTTGCTCTATTTTTTCCCCTATGAAGGTTGGTATTTTGAAGAGAGACAGGTAATAAATCAAGATATTATGTAAGGAGGCTTTTAACAGCTAGATCTTCCCTGCTAAGCTTAGAGGTTTTCCCTTCCACCCAGCCAACTTCTTTTGAACTCTCTCTATGAGGTGATTGATGCTAAGGGAATTAAAAATTAATTTTAATCGATTAGGAATATTTTTAATTAAAAAATTATAAAAACTCAATGCTTGCATAAGGGAATTAATAGTGGCATTCATGTGTAGATACCCAAAATTGTCCTAATTGGTGAACAACACTAACTTTCACCCTTCTTCCCTAAATGAGTAAATAATACATTATTATTTAATTATTATCAAATTTTATATTGTCTATAAATTAAGTGATTTAACATTATTTAATTAATTCACTTTTTTATCATTTTTGACTAATTAAATAAATAAATTTAGTTAATAAAGTCCTAATCTAACTTTATTCCTCCTAATTAATTAAATAACATCAATTATTTAATTATATCACTAATTTACCCTATTCCCCCAAATCAATTAAATTATTACCACTTAATAGTTTAATTAAAGCACTTTCCCCTAAACTTGAATATTTAAATAAATTATTCAAAACATCATTCAAAAAGGTCAAAACAAACAAATACAACTTTGTTTGTAAATGTGAAACATGATTTGCAAGTTCAACTCAAAAAGCTTATTGATCCCATAATCACTCCTCTGATTGGCTGAACAATTCATCTATTTCCTGATCGATCCATCTATTTCCTAACTAATCCATCTATTCTTCAATCCCAATAAAGGCTCAACATGATTTCCTCAATTCCACCGATTAGGTAATATATTTCCTCTAATTGATCAATCAATATCCTTAATTGATTCAATCATAAAAGCTAGCTGAGCAATCTAAATCTTCTCAAAAGCTTTCAACCATTGATCTTGCACGTTCATCTCAAAATGCAAAATCTATATAACAATCCTCTTCATCCTCAAAAATGATTGAGGAATTGGCATCTTTTGTGCAACAAAGTAATGCCAAATTGACAATTGATTTCTCACAAGCTTTTACACACATCTTAAATTAACATTTCACAAATTGAAGCTTTTGCAATGCATAAATGGAGGATTCACATTGATACAACGATCCAACATCATTGCAAATACACTTCAACATGAGATGGGTAACTCGATATTAATTAATTGAATTCTTTGTATGTTCTTTGATTGCATTGCTTTAGTTCATTGAATTCAATAATCTTGTATTGTTCATTTCATGAGTAATGGGTATGAATCTTAATCTTTTGTTTGAATTAGATTAGTTTAATTCATTCATTTTGATTTCTTTATGCTTTATCAATTTCCCCCTTACACAACATGAAAATTAATTATAACTCTTCTTAAATTATCACTCTTCTAGTTAATCATCTAATAATGAGGAAATGAAAACAACTGAGATAGGAGTGGGAATTTACTCTAGTCAAGTGGAGAGAGGCATGATCATGGCATGTATATGTAATGGCACGAATTTTCACCCTAGGAAAATTCTCCATATCATCACCCCTTCCTTAAAAATATAATTTTGATGGTGCAAAAGCCTCTACTGGCACCTTGCTCCATCCACTTGGTCACGTCTTTTTATGTCGGTGAAGGATTTTTTGTTGAGGATGCACACACCCCATGCAAAGCGGATGTCTACACACTGCGCTACCATCCTGATAGGATTCCTGCCCCTAAAATCAGTAGAAACATTACGTTTCCTATTAGGTGTGAAGTGTAACGTCTCCTGCCTCCTTGGCCAATGAAATTTGGGAATTTTACCATCTTTTTTCTAATTCAAATCCAATTTTTTCTCATTAATTCATTCTCTCTTGGCTTCTATTCACTTGCTTCACTCTCTCTTGCATTATAGCTAATTATACTCTCATTCTCTTGTTTCTACGCCACTTCTCTTGGTTGTAATCTCTTCACTTTGGCTACAACACCATGTTCTTGTTACAACACCACTGCTATTGGAGGATTTTCAAGCTTCTTCCTTCCACTTGTTAGCTCTCAAAAACGCAGGCAGAATACCTCAAGAGGCTACCAAACTCTTGATACGTTTTAGGGTAACAGACAAGGTCAGATGTTTTAGACCTTCTACTCTTCAGGTGTTGTTGGACCTAGGCAGATGTACCTATATGAATGGAGCAGACTTAACTTGTGCTCGTCTCTTTGAAATTTTTTTCCCACAATGGAAGATGGGAGTGGACAAATGAAACCTGATTTGGTACAAATTGTATAGCAATATTAAAACTAAATCCTAATATGTTCAGTTAACATATGTGAAAATATGAATGAATCTAAATGGTGAAAAATGTAGAGACTAGTACCTTATTGGGTATGTAGAGTCAAATTAAATCAAAATGGGAAACTTCTTTTTGGAAAACACTCAAATTGTTTGGCATATGTTTTGTTTATAACTTGTATAAACATGCAAGACTATGATTACTAAGCTCTTCTTAATGATCCAGATGAATTTCCCTGATTACTGTGATCAATCAAAAGGATTTAATATTTTCTTGAAAGAACCGATCAATCAACCACATAGATTCAACAAATGTGCACTGATAGACTGAATATAAACTTGTTATATCAATTTAAACAACCAAAAAGCATCAATCTTGGAGACAACTTGGTAATACTTTCAATGAACACATCAGACAATTGACACTAGAAATGAGTTGCCGCATCAACTGATTTTCATTAATATATCCATTCTGTAACCATGCATCATAGTCTCTATTCTGTGGAAATTTTATTTTACTATATCCCTTTCTAATCTATCTATTGTATTATCTAATATCTAGTAATTCTTTTTTACAATCGAAAATGGATATTTATACATCAGTATTTGAAAAGACACATCACTTCATAATCATATGTTAGCAAGCAACTATATTCGAGCTTCAATTAACATTCGCCAAACACTTGCCAAGACATCCTGCAGTCATACCGATCCTCAATGTCTCATCGACAGTCACCCTGTGCATTGCTATAATGTCATGCCGTCTCGTCGACACTTTGAGTCTCATCGACGAATATCCTTTCATCCTAAGTGTTTCGCCGTAACATTCTGTTGCCGGGGAGATGTCACATAGATCACTTTGTCTTACCGATACATTTCCTTAGGTTCAATTTTGATCACCGTGACAATTTTGAGTCGAGAAGAGGTTTCATAGAACACCTTGTGTCTTACCGAAATACCCCGTGATACATTCTTGCTACTGAAACATATGGGCTTTCTCGCCGATGAAACAACATATTGGCATGACATAAGAGTCGGCAGGACTGTATAACCTTACTATGAAAACCGTTGATTAAACTTTCCTGCGCATTGTTAGCGAGACTGGAGGCATTTGCTAAGACTTCATTCCGATACCGTTTAGTCTTATTGACATATATCTTATCGGTGTGACAAACGGGTCACTATGACTTATTCCAATGTAAGATCTTTCACTGATATGTTCTTTCTGTCACTGGTCAGTAAGACACGATGAATTCGGTAAGATCCCACCCCGAAGTCATATGGTTTGGTCGAACTGCTTCACTAAGCGCCAGTTGGTAAGACATAATGAGTTCGCTATGACTTCATTCCGACGACGACTCTCATGCTAATGGGGATCTTTCTGTCGCTGAAACAATGTGTGTGTCCTACCGATAGGTGCCTATAGATGAATTCCAATCAGTGTGACATCCTTGAGGTCTTGTCGATAGTCTGCAACAAATGTATATTAGAAGAAAATGCAATATGGATCGGGGAGACCCTGACCATCTCTTGCCGATATGGACTATAATGTGAAATATTCAGACTTAGATGATTTTATGGGACTACATGGCCAAATATGGGAAAATGTTAAGAAGAAATACCCTTGTGCTTATGATGAGGACTCGTTTGGAAACTCAGGGGTATGAACAACTTGTGAAATTATTCAGAATTTTATAATTCTAACAGTGGCTCTATCTGGGGATGAATGGTTGTGAAATCATTGCAAGGATCTAGATTTCTGGGTGAGCAGACCAGACTCAAGATGATGGATCAATGAGCAAGATGGAATGAATGGAAATGGAAATGAATGTGAAATGGAGATGAACAAAACCCTAAACTACTGTGCATGGAAAATAATTTTAAGAGAATCATCAAGAGTTGTCCATGCACTAGCAACCCTTAATCCTCTGTGTTGTAACTTAATCTAAACTGAGCTATTATGGTCTAAAAATTCAAACCATAAATGATGGCTCAAGGCCCATACTTTCCCCTGTTAAACACCTATTTTTTCCTTGAGTTCATCAAATTCTTCTTGAAGATATTCATGCAATCTTCCCTGTCACTGTTACTGAATTTTTTTAGAGAATCATCATGCTCAGCTTGGCCCAAATTCCCTTCACCATTCTGCAGTTCAAATTCTCCATCATCATGGGAAAAATCTCTGTTATCTTCAACATACAAAGTACATGCATATTCAATGCAATATTCCTCATTATCTTTCTCACTGTTATGTATTATAAAACACTCTCCCAACTGTACTAAAAATTAACCATCAGAGTGATTCTCTTAAGAATCAAAAAATTATGTGATATCAAGACTGTTTGCGACAAATAAATCTGAAACCTTTTGCACTTCTTCCATATCACCATTTGGAAATGACATTGGATTATGACTCATATTTTCAATATCATGCATATATGAACCAATTAATGTTGGACTTCTATCATCCTTGGCATGCAAATAAACGTCTTCTCCACATGAGTTAGAAATTTCAAAATCACACACAGGTTTTTGATCAACTTCAAAGGTTTCTCCATCATTTCGGGAAATGCACTGGGAGTCATATGAATCATTGCAAAAAGAACTCTCACTATAAAAAAAATGTAAGTTGGACACAGGACTTCAAAATCACCTTCATGTGCACATCTTTGGTATTCAAGAGTTAGCATATCTGAAATTTGCTCACTGCTGAGTGAACACGTCTCTACATTTTCATCACTACAGTTGTATTCTTCACTTTTGTCATCATCAAAAAGAGGTTCAAGATCAATAGAGAATAAAAAATCATAAACATTACCAGCACAGTCATTTATTCCATCATTTTGTTTGTCTGAAAATATCTCCTCTTTACCATAAAGTGGATTTGAAAATACCTGAAATTCATTCTTGGGCACACCTTGGAAAAATATCATCTGATCTTCTTTTAACTCTTCATCATACAATGGGTTTGAAAAAGTCTGGAAACCATTTTCAGATGTACAAACCTCTTCTTCATCAAATGTGTCTTCATGCTTTTTCCTCTGCATAGTATCAATAAATTTATTCACTAGATCAAAGGTACGTTGTTTTGAGGACTCTGGCCAATAAAAAGATTCAGGCTCCCATGCTCCACCAAAGTACATTTTCCACACACCACTGCAATCATGCGCAACATGCTTTTCAATTGGATCAGTACTAACTAACTCTGGCTGGCCTGATTCTTTCTTGAAATTTCCCAGTTCCACATCATAGAAACAATTGATTTGATCTTGAGGTATACATTCAACAACTTGGCTCATCCTTGGCTCCCTATATAGCTTAACTTCCTGACCATTCACTAGAATAGTTTCATAAGACAAATCAAACTAGACATTTCCCCCAACTGCTGCTGTCCACTATCTTGATAAAAGCATCCCAAACTGAGGAGGAGTATCAATTACTGTTATATTTATATTATAAGCCACCTATGGATAAGCAGCCAGTTTGACTTCAACATCTCTCATAATACCCACCACAGGAACAGGTCTGTTATCCATTGCATAGCACTTTCCCCCATCAGTATCAACCCACATGCCAAGTTGCTTCATAACTCCTATTGTCATAATATTTATGGTAGCGCCAGAGTCTATCATGCAATTCTTCAACAATTTGTTATTTATGAGTAATGTAATGAAAAAAGGATCAACTTGCAGGGGAGTTGCTAATACATCACTCAAGCAGACTTCTGGGATATTTACTTTCACCTGCCTACTAACTGCTTTAGTAGCCACTTTATTTTTCAGAATTCATATGTTTTTCATTTCCATTTGTTATCAATTGAACAAAACTGTCTCTATATTCCTTAATTTTCATCATCTCAAGTAATGGAATAGTCATTTTTACCTGGGATAATGCCTGAGTGAAGTCAAAAGAGGAGCCTTCTACCTTAATCATTTTCTTCTGCTCTAATGTTTCTCCTTTGTTTTCTTCCTTTTGATCAATCTTTTGCATTTCTTTGCGTAGTTATTTAACTTCCTCCTTTTGGACAAGCTTCTGTTCACTTTTATTATGTTGTTTATTTTCTACCTTTTTCACAATTCCTTGTGTCACCTTTTGCTCCTTCATAAAGATTCTCCCGGGGACACCTTCCTTCTCATTTACTGTCCTATTTCTCAACCAGTACTTACTCTTTGCTTCCTCAACTACAACAATGGTTAATCTCTTTATCTCTTCTTTGGTAAGTTTCCTCATACTGCATAGAGTAGGCATCTCAACTGAATGGGGTTCTGTATAATCTTCTTCAGAGTCAAAAAGAACCTGCTGTTTAGCCATATGGACATTGTATCTCTGATTTGAAACATCATACTCATAACCTTCATCCTCTAAAGATGAGTACCTCTCCTCAACATGGTGAAAATTATTTGAAGTCAAATACACTGTGTGATCTTCTCCATTGTTTCCCATCAACATTCCCTCTTCTTGCATTCTTTGGGCTACAACACAATAATCTAGGGAATGTGGCTTATCACAAAATTCATAGAAATAAATTGTTATTTACCATATAGGTTCCCTTCTTCCTCAATGGATTAGGAGTTTATTTGTTTCTAGGCCTATCTGTTATAGGTTTTCCATCCTTCCAGTTTGTATTATAGGACATGTCATGCAACCTAGGCCTCTCATTTATGTATGTGTTTTCCTGTTTGTTCTGATAATTATTGATTTGCCGAGGAACCCTAGGATTGTCTCTCTTACTGATTATCCCAGCAGCCCTCCTATTGTTTTCAATTGTCAATGCTATCTTCTGTGCCTCAGCCAAATCTCTTGGGAACCTATTTCTCAATTCATACCCTGTTTTTGGATCAAACGCATTCAAATAAACACTCAATGATACATAATCTAGCAACTTTGATCCAGGAGGTATTTTAGTCTACAATTTGTTGGATCTCTGATTAAAATCATAAATTGTGTCATTTTGATCTTTCTGAATCCACATTAATTCATGAAGAGCAGCATCTGGTGCACTTAGATTCCCATATTGCTTGAGGAATCGATCCTGAAATCCTTGGAGAGAATTAATAGAGATTGCTGGTAGGCTGTTGAACCAATCCCTAGCTTCTTCAATAAGCGACATCATGAATAGCATCATGTGTAAATCTTCATATGGCACATCCAAATCTTGGATGAAAGCATTGAAACTCCTTAAATTCTCTTCAATAGTAATTGCATTACTCCCTATAAACCTTGGAACAAGACTTCTCCAACTGCCATCCATTGGATAAGGGTATAATTGAAACCCTGCTAGGTCGAATTGTCTGATCATTGTTGTGTATTGTCGAGGGGGAGGATTAGGTGGGTACTAATACTAATACATCAGATTATTGTATTGTGTATGATGATGTGGCACATAATGCTGACCATGAGGTGGTTGAATATTTGTATATTGTGAGGGAATATTCGGTGGATGATTTGGCTATCTGTATTGATTCCCTATCTGATTGTGAGGAGCTTTTGATGGATCAGAAGGCCCTGCACCATTATTACCCTGCTTATGAGGCGGTACATACTTTGGGCAACTAGCTATCTGAGAAGTAATTTGGGATTTCTACAATTTGAAGTCTCTCATTGCTTGTATCATCTGGGATGTCTCCTGTTGAGCCTTTACTTCTTCTATCTCCTATTTTTGTAACTCATACCATGCTTTTACTTCTTCAGGAGTTAAAGAATCATAATCATCTCGAGGAGTTACATGATCAATAAACTCATTTTGGTTACCCTCCATTCTTTGTTCACATTCTAGTTGATATCTGAGTCCCTCTGCTTCGAGTTTAGCATCAAACTTTAGTTGTTTTTGAAGATCACAAAAATGATTTTTTTGCTCTTCAGGGGTACAAAGTTCTGCACTTGAATTATCTCTCCATGTGTCATAATGATCATATGTCTCACATTGTGGTCTTAATGCTTTATCTTTGTTCATCATGCACATGTCCTCATTTATCCTTTTTCCCTTATCAACCTTTTCATCCTTGTGTGTCAACTTACTGTTGCCAGCAAGACCTCCAATATGACCTCCTCTATATTGAGATCTTCTTCCATTCATATTGCAATGTTTTTGTTAGAGTCACCACTCACTTTTTTCAAAAGTGAGAAAGTGTTTGATATTTCTTATTCCTAGCGGAGTCTATACAAGGTTTCTGACTCTATGATTAAGGCCCTGATTTTGAATTTAGTCCCCAACAGAGTCGCCAATTTGTTAGCTCTCAAAATGTAGGCGAAATACCTCAAGAGGCTGCCAAACTCTTGATACGTTTTAGGGTAACAGACAAGGTTAGATGTTTTAGACCTTCTACTCTTCAGGTGCTGCTGGACCTAGGCGGGTGTACCTATATGAATGGAGTAGACTTAACTTGTGCTTGTCTCTTTGAAATGTTTTGCCCACAATGGCAGATGGGAGTGGAAAAATGAAACCTGATTTGGTACAAATCGTATAGCATTATTAAAACTAAATCCTAATATGTTTAGTTAACATATGTGAAAATATGAATGAATGGTGAAAAATGTAGAGACTAGTGCCTTATTGGGTATGTAGAGTCAAATGAAATAGAAATGGGCAACTTCTTTCTGGAAAACACTCAAATTGTTTGGCATATGCTTTGTTTATAACTTGTATAAACATGCAAGACTATGATTACTAAGCTCTTCTTAATGATCCAGATGAATTTCCTTGATTACTGTGATCAATCAAAAGGATTTAATCTTTTCTTGAAAGAACCGATCAATCAACCACATAGATTCAACAAATGTGCACTGATAGATTGAATATAAACCTGTTATATCAATTTAAACAACTAGAAAGCATCAATCTTGGAGACAACTTGGTAATACTTTCAATGAACACAATAGACAATTGACACCAGAAATGAGCTGCCGCATCAATTGATTTTCATTAATATATCTATTTTGTAATCATGCATCGTAGTCTTTGTTCTGTGGAAATTTTATTTTACTGTATCCCTTTCTAGTCTATCTATTGTATTATCTAATATCTAGTAATTCTTTGTTACAATAAAAAATGGATATTTATACATCAGTATTTGAAAAGACACATCGCTTCGTAATCACATGTCAGTGACCAATTGTATTCGAGCTTCAATTAACATTCGCCAAACACTCACCAAGACATCATGCAGTCATACCGATCCTCAATGTCTCATCGACAGTCACCCTGTGCATCGCTATAATGTCATGCCATCTCATCGACACTTTGAGTCTCACCAACGAATATCCTTTCATCCAATGTGTTTCAATGTAACATTTTGTTGTCAAGGAGACGTCCCACAGATCACTTTGTCTTACCGATACATTTCCTTAAGTTCACTTTTGATTGTTGTGACAATTCTGAGTCGAGAAGAGGTTTCATAGAACACCTTGTGTCTTACCGAAATACCTCGTGATACATTCTTGTCATTGAAACATATGGGCTTTCTCGCCAATGAAACAACATATCGGCATGACATAAGAGTTGGCAGGACTATATAACCATACTCTGAAAACCGTTGATTGAACTCTCCTACGCATTGTCGGCGAGACCAAAGGCATTCGCTAAGACTTCATTTTGATACCGTTTAGTCTTATTGACGTATATCTTATCAGTGTGACAAACGGGTCGCTATGACTTATTTCGATGTAAGATCTTTCACCAATACGTTCTTTTTGTCGCTGGTCGGTAAGACACAATGAATTCGGTAAGACCCCACCCCAAAGTCATATGGTTTGACCGAAGTGCTTCACTAAGCGTTGGTTGGTAAGACATAATGAGTTCGCTATGACTTCATTCCGTCGATGACTCTCATGCCGATGGGGATCCTTCTATCACCGAAACAATGTGTGTGTCCTGCCGATAGGTGCCTATAGATGAATTCCAATCGGTGTGACATCCTTGAGGTCTTGCCGATAGTCTGCAACAAATGTATATCAGCAAAAAATTCAATATGGATCAAGGAGACCTTGACCATCTCTTGCTGATATGGACTATAATGTGAAATATTCAGACTTAGATGATTTTATGGGACTACATGGCCAAATATGGGAAAAATGTTAAGAAGAAAGACCCTTGTGCTTATGATGAGGACTCGTTTGGAAACTTAGGGGTATGAACAACTTATGAAATTATTCATAATTTTATAGTTCTAACACCACTATTGGCCTTGAGTGCTCATAGTTGAGAAGGTGATATTTTTATTTGTTGTTTGTTTGCATCATCTTGTTTACTGAGTAGAATTCTAGTTGTTTGTGCTCTCTACTGAGCAATACTATTTCCTTTCTACTTTCTCTATCACTTTCTACAATTTGTGGCTATCTAGCTGCCCATGGAGGTGAGAACACTAAAAGAGGGTTTTGACTGAGGCAAACCTTGAACACAACTCAACATTTTTTCTCAATTTTGTTTGTGTAGGTGCTTTTGAGTGGAGATACTTGAAGAATGAACTCGTGGGTAGAAACTTATATTTTCCCACTCTCTTTTTCATTTCTAGAATAACTTATTTCTAGTATTCCTTTTGTTGTACTTGCAATTTCAATACTTTTTTTGCATTCTATATAATCATAAAAATTAAATAGTTAGATATTTAAGTAGACTCCTTGTGTTTATTTTTGTTCTTTGAACTCCTGCCCATACAAGACGTTAGTGTGTCACGCTGGAGTCTAAAATATACACTATCATCCTCAGACAATGAGTTGTTTGGGAAATAGAACAAACATTTGAAGTCAACTCTTTTGGCCCTGTGAGCATCTAGTTTAGCAGAAGGAAAGTGGAAAGTTGTTTGCCCTTCCTTTTAGGCCTTAGTACCTTGTCCTTTTGAATCTTTCTAGCAAACCCAAGGTAGTTTAGGGCAGCCCATTCCTTGGGGCTCTCTCATGACCTAGAGTCTTGGGGGTTACAAGTCCCCCTTCTCTATAGTATCATGCTGGCACAATAAGAGAGAAAGAAGGAAATATAATGTAGGAGGGTTATTTAGAAAAAATTCAAAGAAAAAAGGGCACAAATTCTTGTTGGGGGCAACTAGGGTTTTGGAAAAGAGGAAAGAGAAAGGAAAAATAAACTTACTAAGTCATATGCATATTTATACTTATATTTTGTTGGTTAGGGATTTCATTAGAAATTGTTGTGAAGGAATTCTCTTCTTTTTGAAAAAGGATAAAAAAATATATCATGGGGAAAAGAGAAAAGTTTCTTTCAAGAATGTAAATCTCTTTATGAATACTTAAAGTATTACTCTGCTACTAAAGCCCATTTCCTAGTCTTTCAATAGCTCATTCATATATTTCTTGTAGCTTGTTTCATATGCTTTTTGTATTGCGTGTTCATATGTATGATTCACACTATACAAATTATGTAGTATGTATGTTTATAATAAGGAAATGTAATGTATGTTCATGTATATGTGTATATACATACACATATACACATAAGCGTACACACATAGTATGCTTAGCAAACTTTAAAGGAGCCAAATACTAGTTTAATTCACTGCCTAGCCATGAATAAGTAATCTACAATCAGATTATGGATGTGTGATATATCTAGATCCATAAATATGATTATTGGTCTATTTAAAATCATAACGATGAGACCAAAAAGCTATCTTATAAAGACAACTAATATTTGAAGAAGCCAAAAGTTTAGGACAAAACCATTTTCCATAAAGATAAATAATGTTTTTCTATTTTTATAAGAACTCTTTTGTCCAAATAAGATATTCATTATTTTTTTGTTCATACAAAACATATTTGTCTAAATAGATATCCAATATTTTATTGTTCAAACAATCTTATTCACCCAAATGTCTATATGTTGTTTTTGTATTTATATAAAACTCAATCAACCAATATAGTTAAACTAAATTTGTACTATTCATATTTAGCTTATTCACCATGTAGAATAATATTGTATTTTTTTGACACTAATTTTTAGATGAACTAGTTCACCAAATAATAGTGTTTCCATGTTAAAAAGTAAGCCTATGAATCTAGATTGATTAAATTTAACCTTATAATGTAAAGCGTTGTTGGATGTAAATGCTTTTTTTTTAACTATCTTATAGTAAGATTGCTTTGCCATGACTAAAAGTATGGTTGCTATTATAACATCTCATTGGATTACTTTTATAAATGATATAGAGTATCTTTTAAAATTGGTCATGAACATCCACATTCAAGAAATGTAACATATTAACATGTAGCATGTGATTTATATGCTACCTATTAATTAGAGTTATCTTTCAGTTTATTGAAGTAAAATATAATTGAAAACATTCATATCATGGTTCATTACCTATAAGCATAAATATTTTGGTTATTCATCCATAACATGATAAGCATCAACAATGTCCACTCTATAAAAGAAAGAAAGAATATATCATAAGAAATTATAAATACTTTATTCTGAGATGTATATTTTTTAGTTTTGTTTACAACTATTACACTAGTTTATCAATAAAGTTATTTTATAAATGAATTTGTGTATATTCTTATTCATAAGATAAACTTTATATCATACCAGTTTAGCGTTTCAATGATATGAAACATCCCCTATGGATATTTGCCCCAATTTTTTTCCAAATGTTCCACAAAAAATGTAACAAACAATTTGCATGCACACTGATTTCTATTTATCCAACATATTATACTAAAAATCATGTAATATCATACTGGAATAGAGATCTAAAATTAAATATGAATATTGCCTTAAAATATTCAGTGGAAAATACAACAGAAATATCCAATCGTGGCCACAAAACTTACAGTTAGATGGGACAACCAGAAATATGATCTTGAAATACAAAGTGAGATACTTGAGTGATATCTCCATATGACAATGGGTTTCAATCCATTGCCTCCAAGCTCAACGGTTTCTGTCCTCAAACCTACTAAAATCCAAAGCTCCCAATTCTCCAGAAAATAATGAACCAAGCATATACCAAACATGGTTGAAAGTGAGCCCTTGCAACACTTTTTATAAGCTTCTCATAAGAGTTCATTCACACTTTTAACCAATGTGGGATAAAACATAAACTTCCTTTTTGTCTTTCTAATGTCTCATTTATTTTAAAATAAGGGGCCCTTTTACTATTCATTTTTTCCACTTGACTTTAGACTCACATTAATAAAGTTAAATAATTGAATTTAACTTTATAATTGAAACTTTATTAATGCAGAGATGAATTAAACCAATGGAGTTGAAATTATTTAACGATAATAACCAATTTTCCATTGAAAAGACACTGTCACTAGAGATCACAGTCTGCCTGATGAATTACTATTAATAGCATTAATGAATTACTAAAAATAGTAAGTATGCTAAAACTACCTCCAGATGCCTCAAATTGACCTGCAATGAAAATTTCCTAGGCCAAAAATCCTCAAGATTCCTTAAAATCCCTAGTTAGCCTATGAAACCAAGGAGAAATAGGCTAATGAAAACATCATACAATGCGAGCTAGAAAAGGGGAAATTATAGTCCTCCCTTCCCAATATTTCTTTCCCTCTAGCAAACATCAACCAAACCACTACTCCACCTTGATAAAAACACCATACACCACAAACTATGAAGCAACATCATGGAATCCATAAGAGACAATGCACCAATCGTGTCGGTACTTGGATCCCAAACCAAGATGTAGAACCCACTATAAGAGATGAAAAAGAAGTTTGTCAACCAAGCACCCTTACGTAACCATCTGTGCATGTAAGACATCCAACCAATGTGAAGATGAACCCCCATATGCCCATAAACCAACACAAATGGCCACCAAACCTCACTGTCACAACTCTGATTAGAGACATAGATGATATCAAATATGCCATCAAACCAATGCCATTTAAGGAAAATTACTCCACACTCCAACTCAACCCAAAAGAATTGCCCCGTGACATTCCCATACTACTAAATCACTGATGTAGTCAATGCAAAATCAAAAAGTGCTACATGATTCCAACTAGGACAATCATTAGTCCATAAGAGATCAAAGAATATGAAGTCACCAAACAACAAAGATATCGCTGCCATATCAAGAGGAACAATTAACCAACTTGAAAGTGAAGTATGTATGCCAACACTGCTCAACACAAAAAACTCTTGAGTGGTTGGCCCACTAAGAGATTCATCAACCCAATCACTATCACCATCATGGGAATGATCAACTATCTCAATTGGAGACTCTGGGTTATGCAATTCATGTATCTCATCATTAAAAGAATGGTGAATATTACAAATATGTTGAAGGTGAAGCTTGGCTTGTTGAGCCACAAATTTAGCTTGTTTAGCTCTTTCCAACCATTTTCTCGTACAAAACTTGGGCATATTCTATATTGGCTATATCAAAATGTATAAACTCAGTCCTATGACAAGAGACACCATCAAAATTACCATGTACCATACTTGCCTATTGTAGTCCATCAATAGGTGAAACTATACCATTACTTTCTCCATGATTATTAGTGGCAACATTATGAGAAAGGTGAAATATATCACTGTTGTTCTCAAACTAAAATTTAAGATTAGTTTCAACCTTTGTGTCCTGTCCTATGCTTTCTTCCTTGGAATGATAAGTAATTTCCATACCATGGTGGCTTGAATCCACCCTATATTCTCCATAGTTATCACACCCAATTTGGGTGCCATCATAGGTAGATTCCATAATGCTATCCTCTTCATGTAACCAAGTTGTTACCTCCGGTTGGAAGACAGAAACATGACTGTTGTCATTCAAATTAGAATTATTTTTATGTGCTTGAGCCATTTTTTTTACCCATTTTAGCATACCATCATTGAAAATTTCTTGTCCAACACTTGCAACATTGTCTTCATAAGTATTCTCAAGTGTAAGAGCCACAATATCAAGAGAAGGATGTAGGCTATCGCTGCCCCAAATCAAAATTTTGGGATCTTCTTCTTTGCTTCTGTTGGAACCGTCAAACATCACCAACTCTAAATTTGTCTCATGTCCTTCCCATTTTATTAGAGGTGGTAGTGTCTCAAGTAATTCTTCTTCAATTGATTTCACTAGGCTACAAGGTATTTCCTTGTGAAGCTCTTCAATTCTTTCATAAACTTGTTCAAATTTTGTGCCCCTTGCTTGTCATTCTATGTCATGGAAGGGACTACTATAGAGGACTAATTTTCTAAATTATACACTAAATGATGAAACATACTCAATTGAAGACAAAGTTCCGCAATCTCCCTATCTTTATCTTCCACCAACTTGACCACTGTGTCCCTATCGCTAAGCATTTGCAGCTAGTCCTCTTTCATAAATTTCAATGCTTCCTTGAAAGAATGCAAGTGCATATGAGAAACTCTAAGTCCCATTCCATTTTGTATTTCCTCTCTTTTGGCTTTCCAAATGAGGTCCTCTAGGTTCTTATGAATAGAATTCATCCTTGATAATGCTTGAGCAATTTTGTCTTCCGTTACCATCAAATGGTCTTGCAAATCTTCCCATACCAAAAGCTTTTGTTTTGATTTTTCTTCATGAGTAGGAATTGTGTCATCATAGGAATCAACTATCACACTAGAAGATGTGTTGTGATCATCCCAAGAATCCACACCATCATTATCCATGTCAACCTCATTCTCTACATCAAGGGAGGCTATGTTTACAATATCTCTAAAGGGCTGATCCAAGTTTGCATTATCTTCCACTTTGTGATCAACCAAAGGAACACCAATAGAAACCATACCTTCATATGGATTGTCAATCATAATCTCTACGTCACCCACCAAGAGACTCATGCACTCTTTTGTAGATGCCTCATAATCTTTGTAGGAATGATCTAGATGTAGGGCTAAGGCTGCTGCTATGTCCTCTTTTCCATGTAACTCTTTATCATATGAAGATTTTGACAATTCATTAGAAACATCCTAAGGCTCAAGCATACTCCCTTCTTGAGTTAAGTCATCCTCTCCAAACTTCGTAACCTCATTTTTTGGTATGTTTTCAACACTACTTGGCTGCAATGGTTCTTTTTCCTTATTAACTCCACATATGTGATCAAATGACTAGTGTTCCTGACAAGTGAAACAAATCTACTCTTTCCTCATTTATTTCTTGCTCTTTTTGGGTGATCCTGGGACTTGTCTACCCAAAGAAATTAGCTCTGTAGTTGTCATTTGTTCCTTGAACTTCCCAATTTTTTGCTCAACCAAACCTTTTGAGAAAGCATTAGTCGTGGGGGAAACACACTGCTCCTTCCTCCAAATGGCTAGCAAGTTTGATTGCAATTTTTTGTAGATTTCATCATCTTCATCCACCATTAATGAAAAAATAGTTTGCATACTTGCTTTAACATTTTCTGAATGTTGTTTTCTGATTTTTGTTAGAAAATATTGAAACATTTGAAGAATCAATTTGTCACATTTGAGATCCAACATGAGGGTAAATGATCTAGCTCTTGCCATAATTTATAAAATCTTGGCCCTCTTACCAAAAGTAGTGGCTTTAACATCATGTAACCCATATAGGCTCTCCACACT
Organism: Sequoia sempervirens; assembly: GCA_007258455.2. Classification (NCBI taxonomy): domain Eukaryota; kingdom Viridiplantae; phylum Streptophyta; class Pinopsida; order Cupressales; family Cupressaceae; genus Sequoia; species Sequoia sempervirens. The sequence goes on along the minus strand of VDFB02047230.1, from coordinate 281,620,960 downwards.
CAGATGTAGAACCTTCTTTAGTATGTCATCCTTATAGGTTGCCATAGGAGCTATTATTCTTATGATTTCACTGTGACAAGAAGCAACTGCAAGTCTCACCTCTTCATAAGGATGCTTTATAAACTTGTGTTGGAACAAAGTGAGCATTGAAGGTTGCAAATCCCAATTTAGAAGCCTCCAATATATGTGGTCTAGTTTGGACAAATATGTGTCTAATTCCTCCAACTTAGAGAGAACATCATCAGGAAATTTTGTGGACTTCAATTGTAATCCAATTACATGGAGCCAATTCCCTACTTCCTTTTCTTTCTACAAATCCCTTAACTAATCACCATTGAATGTATCATTGAATTATTTTGAGAAAAGGACACTTTTCAAATCTTTCATTGTCTTCATTTTATTTACTGTAAGAGCCCTTGCAAAATCTGCTCTAAATTTTTAGTTTTGATCATTCAAGAATTTTGTCAAACAGTTTCCTTGCGAACTATTGTCAGCTGTTTTGGTGATGTTTGTTTGAATTTATATCTTTGAGATGATGATGAAATGCATATGATGAATTAACTATAATTTCAATGAATTCCTAATGCAACTAGATGTAGTGCATATATTCTGGTGAATTTCTCAATGTAATAGAATGACTGCAAACTACAACTACAACATGTCATTTTGACAAACAGTTTGTACGCCTTCACCAAAATCCATATTATTGCTATAATGAAACTCTATCATTTACAATACTATAATGCTAATCCCAATTCAAATGTTGATATTTAATAATTTTCTATTGCAAACAGATAGCTGGTTTCAAGTGCAAATGCTCAGTACAAAAAGTAATTATTTTGTCAAACACTTCCTATGCCAACTCAAACTTCATAATATTATAAATGTCTACCTCCAATTAGGTTACAATATTTTCCAACAATGAACTACTCAATATGGTGGCATCGCTCTCATGTAAGCATACTATGATAAACTAAGGCTTAAAGAAATAGTGCTCTAATATGCAGATCATATTATGATAGATACCATTGTATGATAGTGATCCATTACAACTATTTCTTGAGATGCACTGACACAAGGATTATAAGTTTAATGCAAATGCATACAACTCTATTTAATTTTAATGAGGTGGAACATGGATTTAGGTGCCAATGCTAGAGATATATGTGTTGATGATCTTCAATCGAACTACTTCCAGAATGGTTCCTTTGACTGAAATACTGGTCGATGCAAGTGTGAGATTGATGGCAACACTTGATTATATACAATTTATTTCTTGAATGTGATCAAACATGACCCCAACTTCCTGATCGATGCTCCTTACTTGATGATGACTTGATGTAAGTGACGTCTCTCTCCTTAGAGGCCTGATTTTACTTCAATCTATGACTTCTTCGAGAGATAATATTGCCCCCCACATATGTTGTGATTCTATCTTGTTCTTATCTTTTAAAACTATCATTTGATTTCCCTGGCTCTGTTTGTCTTCATTTACCACAATGGATGATGTCATGTCACCTTCTACTCCCAAAAATACTTCTAATATTTGACTCAGCATAAAAACATGACTTCTTCCAATAGTCTGATATGCCAAAGACTGGATACAAAAATAAATTAATTCTTTCTTCTTGTTCGACTTTGTCTCTTTTTCCTTTTTGTGTTATTATGTCTGACATTTTTTGTCTTTTTCAACAACAAAGATCGAATACATCAGAATCAAATTGTTGGATATCAAGGTAATAGCTAAACCAATCGATCCCTTAGTACAAAATACGATTCTTTTAAATACAAAATGCAGCTCTAGATTTGGATGAAGAAATACAAATTTTCCTAGATGTCGCTTATTTCTTCCTCCAATGTAAAATCGTTATCTACAGTATGAGAATGATCCTTAAAATAAGATTGATCTTTACGAGGATTTTGTAATTTCTTCTAGCTATAGATTGAATCCCACCAAACTAAAAGTTCTCTTCACCAAAACCTGCAAATAAATCATTTTCTCCAAATTTCTAGAAATGAACTCTTCACAATCTACAATTGTATTAATTCTTCAAAATCTGCAATTAACTTGTTCATATCAAAATATCTAATCAACTCCAAATTTATCTTCAAACTTCGGCAAAACTATCTTAGTCATTCATAAAAAACCTCACAGGATGATAGGATTTTTTTAGCTCTGATACCATTGAAACATCCCCTATGGATATTTACCCTAATCTTTTCCAAATGTCTCACAAAAAATGTAACAAACAATTTGCATGCAAACTGATTTCTATTTATCCAACAGATATACTAAAAATCATATAATATCAGGCTAAAATAGAGATCTAAAATTAAATATGAATATTGCCTTAAAATCTTCAATGGAAAATATAACAGAAATATCCAATTGTAGCCACAAAACTACAATCAAATTGGACAACTAGAAATATGATCTTGAAATACAAAGTGAGACCCCTGAGTGATATCTCCAACATACAATGGGTTTCCATCCACTACCTTGAAGCTTGAGGGTTTTTGTCCTCAAACCTGCTGAAAGCCAAAGCTCCCAATTCTCCAGAAAATAATGAACCAAGCATATATCAAACATGGTTGAAAGTGAGCCCTTGCAACACTTTTTATAAGCTTCTCATAGGAGCTCATTCAAACTTTTAACCAATGTGGGATAAAACATAATATCCTTTTTATTTTCATGTATTTTAAAATAAGGGAGGGCCCCTTTTACTATTCATTTTCCCACTTAACTTTAGACTCACATTAATAAAGTTAAATAATTGAATTTAACTTTATAATTGAAACTTTATTAATGCAAAGATGAATTAAACCAATTGAATTGAAATAATCTGAGGATAATAACCAATTTTCCATTAAAAAGACACTATCACTAGAGATCACAACCTACTTGATGAATTACTATTAATAGCATTAATGACTTACTAAAAATAGTAAGTATGCCAAAACTGCCTCCGAATGCCCTAGATTGACCTAAAACAAAAATTGCCTAGACCAAAAATCCTCAAGATTCCTTAAAAGCCCTAGTTAGCCTATGGAACCAAGGAGAAATAGGCTAACGACAACATCATACAATGTGAGCTAGAAAAGGGGAGATTACATGATATCAGAGTATTTTGTTAAAATTTAAACTAGGGACTTATGTATGTGTGTGTATGTGTGTATATAAATAAAAATATATATACATATATATATATATGTATTTGGAAAAATACGTTAATGATGATGCTTTCCCTCTTACAGCTAAAGATCCTTGAAGACTTAATTATACGAAAATATTTGTACTACCATGTATATTTAAAATGATATAAGATTATATGCTTAAAGATGTATACTTGCTTGAAAGAATCCTTATATTTACATGAAAAAAGATTTGTATCTAAATATAACATGTGATGATTTGAAATGAAAATATTTCTTATTGAGTTAATGATGATGCATGCTTGTTAATTTTTATATTTGATATTATTTATTTAGTTTTGAATGTGTCATTATTCTTATCATTGATTAAAAATATAGATTATTAATTGATGAATGATAGTTTGTTATACGAGAAATATTAATCAAGAAAAATGGAAACCAAAATGACTCCTCAAGTGGGTAAGTTAAGCATGAAACCGAAAATAGAACATGAAATTGGTCCTAAATACATTATAAACAAGGAATAATAAAAAAATAAAAAAATGACACACAAGATAAATGGAATAGTAGGTGGGAAGCCACAATATATATGACATGAGCAAAAAGGTGCAATTAGAAATGATACAAAGCATAAGAAAATGTGACATAAAAATTGAAGCATATATTCAAATTCAATTGTGTCAGCATGTACGAGTAAAGGTGGATTCACATTATCCACATGCAAAGTAGGAACATGAACATGAAAATATAAAACCAGAAAGGAAATAATAAATCATAAAATGTGGCAAGTAATGAAAAGGATGGACAAATATATCTAAGTAATGAATTCATCTCTCATATCAAGTTGTCTTTTTATCAAATGTAAGCTCAATATAAGGTGTGTTAAGGTATGAGACTAACTTCTTGCTAATGAGTATGCTTAATGATTAATTTTCATTTCTTTATAAATTATTGAACCTTATGTTGATGTGCAATGCCTCTATCCTTAGGATATCCATGTTTATGATGAAAATTCATTTTAGTATCATATATAAGCCATATGGATAATAGGATCTAAAGATGAATGATGAGAAAATATTGTTATATATCCTTGAGTGAACCAGGGCTATAAAAATAGTTAATGGAAGCATGGGATAAATTCATGAACTATAAAGCAAATAAGATGCATCAAACCATTACAAATATTTAACACCTAAGTATAATATGTTAAATGCATCTTAGTGAGTAGAAATATGTTGTCAACTAAATATTCATTATTAGTGAGTAGAAATTATTTTATATGCATAGAAGCATCTAGAAAACCATCATGTACTCACTATATAATCTCTTTACTAAGGCTCATAGTACCATCGTATATTGTAGGAAAAGGAAATGAAGCATGAATAGTGCAAACATGAGAGACTAAAAAATTGTCATCAATATGCATGTCATGATCATGGGAGGAATCACTATGTAGTACAAAAAATGTATCCCTTTACATTTTCTCACTTGTTTGGGCCCTCCTAGTTAAATTAGACTTAATTGTGCCTTAATTTAGTGTTGTAAGGTGTATCCCTTTACACTTTCACACTTATTTAGGGCTCCCTTAATTGATCGAGCTTAATTATGCCGTAATTATGTTACACCCCAAATTGTGAGTATTTACTATTACTACATAGGGCAAATGTGAATTTGGTAGATGAATTAATGATGCTTTTAGCTTGTTATCAATATGAATGTTATCTCATTTGATGTTATCTCAGTTGATGTTATTCTTGGTGAAATAATGAATATATGTGAATAGATGGTTATTGAATTATTGTTATTTTAACTTTGAAGATGTTTATATATATATTGCTTATTGTTGTGAACAATTGACTACCAAGGCATGTGTTAGTGGTTGTAGGTAAATGACCATTTCTCCAAGGGGAGGGGAAGTATCACTCGAGAGAAGATCTTGGTAAGGTAACCAGTAAAGTAAACTATTTGAGCATACACGCACCACCTTAGATTGAGTGAACTAAGTCAGTTTATGTGGATTATAGGTAAGTCATCCATAGCTTGCATGCTTGCATTAGGAGTCTTGTTTACTTTTGCAAGCATTTGCGAGTGATCTTTATCTATTTGGTTTTTGATACCTATCTTGTGATATTACGATCATATGGATAGATGGGATGTAGGTGGAAGTATGTTTATATGTATGCACATGCGTGTTAGGAGGATCTAACATGTATATGCATATGTATAGAGATACCTCATGTACACACCTATCAATATGATGGTAACGTAATTGGATGTAAGTGAATCAGATGTGCATATATACACATATGTATAGTATATACACGTATCCATAGGGATATGCATATCAATACAAGTGTACGTTGGCAAATGGATATGCTCATATAGATGCATCAATATGGTATACCTACACATACGTGTACATAGAGGTATATATAGGTATATATATGTATATATGCACACATCCTGTATAATGTGGATATTAATATTATTATTATTTCCTTACATATATATATATATATAAACTATATATATAATAATATATATATATTACATGTTATTCTCAACATTGGAAATTGAATTATTTCTAAATTGCATAAAAGAGTCGATTTAATATTGTCATTTATTAAAAACATTTAAACTTTGGCTTATTTATGCCAATATAGTTAATATGATGAAATTCAAAATTTGAAACAAATAGGGCTCTGAGGAAAATTATGCATCACCTACTAAAGGAATACGTAGAGATAAATCAATGAAATGTGTCTAGATCTTTATGGCGTTTGACCAAGATGAAATTTGAAGCTTGACTAAATTCAATGCATAATAAATGAATTTTATCGACTCAACCCAAAAAATAGTTGATACTGGGTATGTGTTAAGGAAATATGATTGAATTCTTCTCAGCATATGAAAATCCCACCATCTCACAAATTTGGCACCACCTCTATTACCATTTTCTTGTAGGTGTTGATTTACAAATTTCTCCATGTGCATTTGAAATAGTCTTTTTGTATGCTGGCAATTGAGAATCAATTCATCATGCTTTTGTGTTGAGTATGGGATGGAGTTGGTGCCACCTCTAGGTTGAATAATTCAAATAGAAATGGTGTCAATTTACATACCATGGATGTAGGGAGTTTGGAGAGTTGGGTTCTCTATAAATAGTCACCCAACTCTCTTGTATCGTATCATGATCTTGTCTTTTGTGTTATCTCATTCCTCATATTCAAATTGCCTTGTGCATTATCTATGTATCATTCTTACCATTTTGAGAGTGAATATTATTTTCCACCATCATTCATTTATGTGTGATCATTGAGAAAGGCGTATCATACCGAAGGAATATGACTTTTGTTGGTTATTACATATGAGTTTTACTAGTTTATAATATCTTATTTCTGAGTGAGAAAAGAGTAGATTTGTGAGGAAGAGTTTTCTAATTCTAGGAGAAGAATGATTTCAACAAGAAAGGGAGTGAGAATTTATTTGGGAAGCTGAGTTAAGCTGAGCAACCAAAGGAGAAGGCTTCCTTGTCATTAGTATTTGGAAAAAAGCAATAATAGGCATGGGGTTTCTTCTTCTTGTCATCTTAAAAGGGTTTACTACATTTTCTATGCTGCATGAAATGTCTTTTATGTTTGAGCTATAGAAGTATTTAATATTGCTCTTGGAAAAGGGAATGGGATCCTTTAGGCTACTTTTATAATGTGTTTTAAGTACTCCATGATAGGAGAGATTGCTTGACACAAGTAGTTAATTATACTAGATATGTCGAAGAGATTGCTTGACATAGGTATTTAATTATGTTACATTTGGTACAACATATGTATTTAATTGTACTACATATGTTTGAACATGGGATACAATGTTTTTACATTTACTCCATAGTAGGATATGTGTGTGTTTCTTAATCAAGTGTATACTAGGCTTGATTGAATGTAAGAGTCACTTGAGGTTTACCTAGCTAAGTTATTATTTTAACTCAGAAATCTTGTGTTACTCCTAGGATAAGCATGGGAGTGGGCTTGTGTACTTTCTTAATAGATTCATTACTAGTAGATTGTTTTGAAGATAGGTTATCTGGGATGACAAATTATCCATTAAAGGATATACCTAGCTTATGTGCTTGCTAGTTAAGTAGGTTATTACCAAGTAGATTATTGTGTTGTAGGTTAGTCTAGGGTGACAAATTTACCCATTGAAGGATAATACCTATGCGTAGTTGAAAAAAGCCTTAAGTCAAATCGGCCCTGAGTAGTGTATGTGATAGATGACTTCACAAAAAAATTGAGTGAGAACTCTTTGATCAAAGTAGTGCAATGTATGAAACTCCACTTAATTATGTGACTTTTGAGACTACACTGTCAATTCACTATGATCCCGTATTACATGCTAGTTTGAGAGTTGTCAAGTTGCACAAGTTCTAGTTATGTGGGACACAACACTATGCTTAGTTGGTTGTCATTATCGATTACTCTACCAATCTCTTTGTCAAAGGGAAAGGCCATCTATCGAATGATAGATGTGCAGGGGACCACATTATGAGTCCTTGGTTGGCGGAAAAGTGCATGAGTGATGCTTCTCCTCCACAACAAGCCACAAAAGAACTAAGATTTGAAAGGAAAAATTCCTGGACCGTCTTACAACTATTTTTTCTAAAGCTCATTGGAGCTATGTTTGTAAAGGTATGTGTAGACATCTGAATTTGACCACCCCCATGTGGTCAAATTCACCCCTTTTTATTCCTTTATCTCGCATCCTTCATCCACTTTAATTAAATAATTTATTATTTAATTAATATTCCCATTTTCTAATGTCCCTAAGGTATTTAATTAAATAATTAAATACTTTATCCCTTATCCCCTTTCCTCTCTGAATTAAATAAATACTCTAATTTATTTAATTTAGTGACTTTCCCTTTATGAATTTTAAACCATTTTTTAAAATTCATTATTTCTCTCTCCTTGTCCCATACTCCATTATTTCCTCTAATCCAGATTAATTTAATTAATTTGTGATTAGGATGTGCACACCCCTAATCATGATTAGGGTCACGTCCTCCATAATTCCCCACTTGTCCATAATTTTTCATTAGCCTACTTAAGCTCAGGTTTGCACAACTCTAATCACTTCATTAGGTCAACCTAATCCTCATTCCATTTATGTCATGGGTCCTAAGTCAACTTCATTAATTGTTTTCTCCTTTTGGAGAAGGCAACCCCTTTCCCCATGTGAATTTTAAATTCATTTTTATTCCCCCTTGGCCTTTTAAGGAATTTTTAATTCCTTCTCTCATCCCCATGTGGATATTTGAGGAATTTTTAATTCCTCACATATCCCATCACCTACATAAGGACAAGGACCTCTTTCATGAGGAGATCTTTTCCAAATCCCTAGGTACTATGTAGTACCTCCACCACATCTCCCCTTTGACACCTCACCCGCCACATGTCAAGATGTGAGGGCTTGTGAGTTCTCAACTCATCTTAACCCGTGATCTTGTCCATTGTGGCTTCATCTTGACCCTCCATTGTTTAGAGGCACTTTCCCTGAAAATGGAGGAATTTGAAATCATTTTCAACAACACAGATTTTGCACTCAACTTAGCACTCTAACATCCAAGCATTCAATCAAGGAAAAATCCACTCTTGTTGCACCATTTTGAGCTCATACCTTGCATCCATTGCAATACCCACTTGCATCATTACATTCTCCATCACTTCATGATCATTTAGATCTAGTTTTCATGCTATTTTTCCATCCAAAGGAGCATACATTCAAATGATCAATAGGGCCAACCAAGCAATCAACACAACAAGGTAAAAAGTTCCTTTTCTTTGCATTTTTTTTGAGTTCATCGTGTGCCCAATCTTGAGTGTTTGTTGTGTGCTTTTGATATTTTGCATTAGTTAATTTTTGCAATTAGGGTAGGTCAAAAACACTTGCACACATTTCTGGCACGCCCAGTGGGAACCACATCATGGGTCTACACTTTGAAGTTTTTTGTTGTTTGAATTTTACAGGTCTAAAATTTACACGCAAGGGAAAACCCGCCCCAATAGGCGAACTCAACAGTTATAGAGGTGAATCTGCAGTCGATAAAGGCAAACAAAAGTTCACCTTTTTTGTGAAAAGAGGTGAACCTGAAGCAAAAGGTGAAGTTGTTTGAAACAAAGGTGGGCACGTGGAGGTCTTTGGGAACAGGCGAGATTGATCAAGTTACAGAGGTGACTGTGCATTCGCCCCTTTACCTTGACAAGCATTTTCAAATTTTCCCATCCACTCAAACAAGCATATGTATATTCACCCATCTTCTAAGATAGTCGATCTTGATCATTAGGCAGAGGCAAGTTTTCCTCACATAAAGGTGAATTTTAGGTACTCCCAAACTTTTAATTTTACAATTCTCGCTTCAATTTGGTTTCGATTTTGGGTACTGATCCGCTAACTTGTCTGTCTATGAGTGTGTCATTTCACTAACAATTTGTGCAACAATTTCCCCTTGTTTGTCCAAGACCGACGACATTAAATTACTAACATATTTTCAGCAGGATGATTAGTCAAAGACCCCTAGATTAGCTCTATATGTTGTCTATTTTTCACACTAATCTAGGCACACACAGATTAATTAAAGGGTCAATTTACATTGTTTGTTGGGCTTGGGAGCAAGTTGTTGATGTATCCACTCCCCTTGCACCTTTCGGTGATCTTGGGTGATGAGAAATCATAGTTTTCTCTAATCCAGTCCAGTCTACCCAGGAGGTGCTAGTGCGTCTAAGCTTTCCCCTTGCGCTACATGTGAGCTTGGGGGCCAACTGAAGCATCTAGTATCTTCTTCCCTTAGTGAGACCTGCTTGGGATTTCATCACCCAGGGAATGCTCCCAACCACATGTTACCATTGGGGTATATAAAGGGGGGAGAACTAAAGTTTTACCCTCCCCAATCCAGTCACATGTTTAGCGAAGCGTCGAAGCTAGGGTGATACCTAGATAAGACATGTAGGGTTGGTTCGAGTTTCTAGTACCTCGCTGGGGCTCCCAACCCATGCTTGTGGTAGGCTAGTGTTCATGGTTGTGCCTCACATACCTAGTGTATATCGAGGATGCATGAGATTGCCTTGTATAGCCTAGATAAAGACCCATGTTTTAGCCACAACTTGGTGTAGTGCAGGGGATGTGCACCGTACCTCAAAGTTACCACATACTCCCTTGGGTTGAGATAGAAATCCTTTTGGTGGACTACAATAATCTCTAAGAGAGAGTGTGAAGGTGAGCCCCTGGCGCCTGTTGATGACCCTGTGCCATTGGATCACTAGCTATCCACCTTTGTGAGAAAGGGTGATCCAGAGAACCACCCCAGTACCATGGAGTATTAACCTTGGGTTGTCTGCTCAAGGTGGTGGGCCTACATTAAGTTTGTAATCCTTCAATACTAATTTTAGGATTGTGCTACTTAGCGTGTCTTCTTGTGTGATACCAATACTTATTTTTAGTTGAGTCATTCCAACCTTTTTGCCTATTGTTTGTCATGGTTTCTATCCTTTGTCATAGTCTTCCCCTACCCTCAGAGGTGAATTTTCTTCTCATAGAGGCAAATTTGCTTTGTGGAGAGGCGAATCTACCCTATAAAGGGGCAATTTTGTGTCTGAGTCTAGTCTAGGTCATCCTCTTGGGTGATTTCATCTTTGTCAAAGGTGAAGTTGCTTGTGGGTTCCCTTCTTGGGTGACCCTGTATCTACCTATTCCCTGAATAGGCGAGTTTTCCCATCGTTTAGGTGAGTTTGCATCTAGTCCATATCTGTCAAGTCTGCTCATTCCTCGTGAATAGGTGATTTTTTCTTCTCCTTGGGTGAACCTGTTGTCCAAAAGGGAAATCCCACATTCTATTTGAGTCTCCCCCATCTATACACCTCTTTGAATAGGCAAACGTATTTTTGACAGGGGCAGATTTGTGTCTGCCTATGTAATCCTATTTCGTAAGAGTCAATATTTAGGAAAATTCATTTTTCTAATAGGAGATCTCGTTTTAGGCGAGTCTGTTTCTTTCCATACAATTCAAGAAATAGGTGAACTTGTTATCCATCGATAGACGATTTTCACCCAATCCATACTTTTCAAGATTTAGGCAAATTTGTAATCCCCGTTAGCCAATTTCGAAAATCGATTTCGCCTATCCCCCTTTGGTCTTCTAAGATTTTAGGAAATCCTGGTTTTCATAGAGGCGATTCTATCAAAATTTTAGGTGATCCTACATTTAGATAGGTGAAGTTGCATCTCGAGTTTTCCCATTTCTTGTGCATCCCCCGACATAGATGAATTTGAGTCCTGGACATAGGAAAATCTACTTGACATAGAGGCGAGTCTGTTGACCTTGAATAGTCAAAGTTGTGACCTAAAAAGGTGAATTTGTGCTACATAGAGGTGTATGCACTACCCATATAAAATCTAGAGAATGAATCCTTTGGGCCACTAAAATCCTATCATTTTATGAGTACTTTTCCGCTATCAAAAAAAAATTATCATCATCCATCTGCTCGTAATTGTCACTTTAGTCCATCTGCATTTTCCAAAATTCATCCATTCATTGATCAAATCATATAGGTGCATTGTAGAACATCCTTATATTGCATATCTATCATCGGTTTATCAATCCTAATCCCCTAGACTTCATTTTAGAAGTTTTTATCCAAGTTGGCTTAGGTGCTTGATCCTGATCATCATCCTTCACACTTATTAGGATTGTTATCTATCCTAAGTTAGTAATCATCCATGACATAATCAATCTACTTCCATCTTGAGTTAGATTTGGTGTTGCAATCATCATTTTCATCATTTAATGCAATCATCGACATCTTGCATCATCTAGTTTGATCTCTGAACTAGGTTTAGACTTAGTCTCATCATCCTATCCAATCAATCATCCAATCTTATCAATCATCTCATCCTATCAATCAATCTAATCAAATCCAATTGCATCCTCTATCCAATCATCCAATCAATCAATCTATTATCTAATCCAATCAATCCTTTAGTTATCACCTAGGTCATTCATTTAAGTGCATATTAGAGTGTAGCATCATCTCAGTCCACTTGGTAGTTTTGCATTTTCATGCCCCTTACCTGATTGCAAGCAAAGAAACTCATGGCAGAACAACAGACTCAAAGTACCCAACCTCACATTCCTCAAGATCCCACCAATGGTGGCTCAACACAATCTAATACCGAGGTCCATACCATTTTGCCTCCTACTGACGAGAGCATGGTCAACCAACTTGAAGTCACAGTCGATGAATATCTTAATGATTTTGTTAATTTCCAAATGACAAACTGTCTCCTTAATGAGCGTGGGGATAAGATCCTCACCATGTTACTCATGAAGGGCATTAAACCACTGTCAGGGTTTGACTTATCCAAGTATGTCAATATCACACCTCCTACACCCTCGGCATTGCAATATCCTCAAATTTCACAAGGTAATCCAGGTAATTCATAAATTCTCGAGGGTCCATCGCAAGAGGGTTGGTATCAGCCTGGGTTTGGTAATGTCATCCTCTATCAAGTTGCACACCCCCCTCAAACTCCAATTTTAGTTATGGGGGCACCTCAGCCAAACGTTCCTCAAGGCCCCGATCCAAATGATCCCCTTGCATTAGCTTCAAGTTAATCTACAACAGATAATGCCATCACAACCACCTCATCAACAAGTGTCACAACAACCTCCATCTCACCCTCTACAACATACCACAATTCCCTCACAACCCCCACATTAAGCAACATAGGCTACTTCATAGCCTCAACAATAGCCCACACAACAACTATAGGGTGTCCCATCGCAAATCCCCCAACAAACACAAATCCCTACACACCAACCGACACCATCTTATCAGTTTCCTCCTCACCAACCACAAGTCCCTCAACAACATCAAATTCCATCTCGACCCCTTTATCAACAACCACTCCAACATACACAAGTCCCAACACAAACGTAAGGAAACCCTGCTGCTCAATACCTGTATCACCCTCTAAGTACGTATACTGCATTTTCTACCCCATCTAATCTTAATCCTAATCTTTCTTATCACAACCCACAACAATCCCAACCACATCCATCTTACACAAATCCTTAGTAATCACAACCCAATCTATATTATCAGTCATCTGATCTGCAACAGCCTCCATATGCTACCCAACAACCGATTGCTACTTATAACTATCAGTCTAATCCATATTGTTCCTAGTAGCAACCGCCATACCAACATGGTGCCTCCACCTCTTCATATTATCAAGCCCCTCTATACCAGCAAGGTGTTTCCACCTCCTATTATCAAACACCTTCATCATATTAGTAGGGTGCCTCCACCTCTTACTATCAAACCCCGTCTACCTATCAACAATCTTATGCCAATCCACAATCTACATATCCCAATCAATATCAGAAAGTCCCTTCATACCATCCTCCACCATCGTATGATCAAATCACCTCAAATCCATCCACATCATATCAACCATATGCTCCATATAGTCAATCCAACCTGACCAATCCTCCCTTGACACCTATTAATAAGGAGTGGGAAGAGATCAAAGCTACATTGAAAGACTTGCAAGCAAGGACCTCCAAAAATTCTTTCAAGTTCAAAGAGATTTGTCCCTATCCATTTGATCCTTCAATTTCACTCATTCATTTTCCTAAGCATTTTGAAATGCCAAAATTTGACAAGTATAAAGGAACTAAAGACCCAAAGAACCACCTTCAGGAATTCTACTCACATTGTCAAGAAGTCCTACACAATGACAATTATCTCCTACGGTTATTCCCTAGGAGTCTAATGGGGTGACTCTAGATTGGTTTATGGGTCTTTCGAAGGGATCAATCTCTTCTTTTGTAAATCATTTAGAGAAATTTGTTCCACACTTCTCCTTCAATCTAGAGAAGGATATCGATACCCTAGATCTTCTAAAAGAAAAACATGAGGGAGAGACCTCTGCAAGCTACCTACAAAGGTGGCATACTTTGGCTAGTCGAATGAAATCCTAGCTTAGTGAAAAGGACATGGTGACTCTTTTCATGGAAAATGTTCATGCAAATATGGTACATAATCCCGATCTTCATTATTTCATAACCTTTGCAAAATTCATATAAAAAGGTCCTATCATTGAGAGAGAACTCATTGCTAAGAGACATCAAAATTCATAATCCAGACAAGGATAAGTCATTTGGAGATAAATCCCACTACTGGAACAAGAAAAAGAACATTGTCAATGATGGTGTCACTGACACCAAGCATGTTTAGGTAGCTAAAAGCTCCTAGAGGTCACAATATGTCCCTAATCAACCATCAATTCCTAATGTTATATTAGTGCCACAGGGGGCACCTTGCGCTCCTCAACAGTCCAATTAGCAAAATTAGGGGAACAATAAATGCACATTCACCTCATTGGGAGAATCTCTAAGTGTTTTCTTTAATAGGATCCTTCAAGTGAGCTATCAGTCACCTATCCTATGACCAAGCCTTTCGATGAGTCTAAACCAAAGCCTGCCTAGTACAGAGAAAACAAAATTAAAGGGCATTCCACAAACAAGTGTCAAAGACTAAAGACGTACATACAAGATCTTATAGATTAAGGTGATATCCAAGTGGATGCAAACCAGGCAACATCGTCCAATGCTCAACTCTAGATATACCAAAATTACGTCCTAAAACACAATTAGGGTGCTAGTATGTCCAATGATAACCCCAGGTAAAGCAATAACAATAATCAAAATAACAACAAAAATAATGTCAATTACAAGAATGTACCCTATAACTATGATGGTATAGTTATGTGCATTAGTTAGGTAGAGACTCATGTTTCCATGATACGTGTTAAAGGCAAAGATCCACAATGTGTTGTCACAACCCATCGTATTCACATAACTGTTCCTAGAGCCTCCACATCATCCCAACCAGCTCTTGTAAGCTCCCAGTACAATATCCTTGATCATCTTGGAAAGAAACCAGCTCAAATATCCATACTGGATTTGCTTAAATCTTTTCCTGTTCATCAAGAAATCCTCACTAAAGCTTTGCAAGATACTCATGTCCCTAACAATATCGATCCTACCCAATTTTAAGCCTTGGTAAGACACTTGTCATCCACATATCAACTGAGCTTTAGCCAAAATGATATGCCTTCCATCAATTCAAATCATAACTGTCCCCTTCACATTAAGGTCCTCGTAGCCTAACATAAAGTAAAAAGGGCCTTGGTAGATAATGGATTTTCCCTTAATCTTTGTACATTGAAGTTCATAAAATAGGTAGGCTACACCCACGCTGACTTGAATAACTAGGTTATCACCATCAAAGCACACAATAATGTAGAATGTGACTTTGAAGGAATTATTTATCTTCTAATCTAGGTTGCCCCTATTGTACAATATACTACATGCCATGTCCTTGATTTGGACCTTCCGTACAATCTCCTTCTTGGCCACCCATGGATCGCCATGCAAGCCATCCCATCCACCTACCATCAATGTCTGAAATTCTGATTTAATGGGATGGAAGTAACTATACATGTTGATTCACAACCCTTTGAATATTTTCGTGCACTAGAAGCTTCCTTCCCTCACTCTCACTACTATCTAGGAGTTGAAGTGGGAGAATATCAAGCATCATCCTCCCATCCATCTTCCAACCCATCATTTTCTACTTCATTCATTCCTTCTTCCACATCTAAATCCATGATCACAAAGGTTTAGATCATAGACAAAGGTTGTGGTGAGTACGAGATGTACATGACTTTAAATGTGGAAACCATGCCACCATCTCCTCGTACTTATGGTCAACCCTCTCAGTCCACACCAAAAGAAGAGAAGACGATCACACTGAGTTATAAGAATGTGGGGTCTAGCACTTTCTGATCTCTTGGGACACGACAAGATCAACCCAAAGATGATATCAATCAATGGATATACTGAGAAGAGCTTGAACCTTATCCCCCTCTTAAGGAATATTTCCAGGAGACTTATCCTCATGCCTCTAAGATAACTAAAAAGTATAATTATCAAGGGGGAGGCCTCGACATAGAAGAACAAGGAAGACGACAACCCATTGATACTCTTGTGTGACCAATACATTTGGGCTTAGGCTATGACATGAAGCAAAAGGGTCATGCACCATCAAATAGTACCTCCAACAACGTTAGTGTGGATAATGGTCTCTTTAAGGACATACCCGAGGAAGAGTCCATCATACTCGCATATGATGACGTAGATCTCCCATCCATGTTTGACTAACTATCTGCCTTTTCCACCAGCCTTTCCCTTCACCATCCTGAACTTGTTGACCGGGACCTACGAGGTAGTACACCTATCAATACCTTTCCATCAGTGGATACTTATGTGCATCTTATGGGATTGGGGGAAGATGAACACCCTAACCACAAAAGTAAGAATAAACAAAATAAAAAAGGGGTCATTTAGTGAAAACCTCTCTAAGGCACTTCCTAACTAAACTAAAGTCAAAATAAAGGGTGTATCCAATAATGAAAACCATGATGAGGTGCTAGAGGATGGGGATGTTCATCTTCCCCTTGTTGCAACTCAATTGTCCAAACGATCTTCTATCCTGATCAAAGAAACTCAAGAATTTAATTTGGTAACTGTAGAGGCTCCTAAGATCACATACGTAGCCAAATCCCTCTTAGAGGAAGAGCATTATATTATTGTCAATCAGCTAAAAGAGGGAATCATCAATTTTCCATGGACTTATTTAGACATGCCAGGTCTAGATCCTGCCTTGGTGGTACACCATTTAAATGTTCATCTAGATGCCAAGCTTGTCAAATAGAAATTAAGAAAGATGCATCCTCAAGTGGATTTACTTGTCAAGAAAGAGTTGGAGAAACTATTAGAGGTTGGATTCATAAGACCTATCGACTACTCCGAATGGATATCCAATATAGTACCCATGGCCAAGCCAAATGGAAACATCATAATTTATACATATTTCTATGATCTCAATAAGGCTTGTCCTAAGAATGATTTCCCCTTTCCAAATATCGATATGTTGGTTGACCTAACAGTGGGGCATGAGATGATATCCCTTATGGATGGTTTCTTTGGCTATAATCAAATTAGGATTGCACTAGAAGATCAATATAAAACTACCTTCAGCACTCCTTGGGGCACCTTTTGCTACAATGTCATGCCCTTTAGACTCAAAAATGTGGGGGGCAACCTATCAATGTGCCATGACTATTATCTTCCATGACCTCATTCATATCATAATGGAAGACTATGTTGACAACTTATTGGGGAATTCCAAGACCAGAGAAGAACATCATGTGATCCTAAAGAAAATATTTGAGTGGTTAGAGCACTACAAGCTGTGTCTAAATCTAAAGAAATGTGTGTTCGGGGTTACATCCAGAAAGCTGTTGGGTTTCATAGTCTCAAGAAGGGGTATAGAGGTGGATCCAACAAAGGTCAAAGCTATAATGGAAATTCTCCCATCGCATAACCTCAAGTAATTAAGAAGCCTTCAAGAGAAGTTACAGTCCATTAGGCAGTTTATAGCTCAGCTAGCAAACAAGTGTCAATCATTCACACATCTCCTACACAAAGATATCACCTTCAAGTGGGATCTGGAATGTCAACAAGGCTTCAAAAAAATTAAGGAGTACTTGGCTCATTTGCCTATCTTAATGTCTCCTATTCTAGGTAAACCACTGCTATTGTAAATTTTAGCTACATTGGTTGCACTAGGGGCATTATTAGCTCAACATGATGAGTCCTCTAAAGAATGGGAAATCTATTACATCATTTGAACATTGGTGGGCTATGAACTCAACTATTCTCCAATGGAAAAGGCTTGTCTGTAGTAGTCTTCAGTTCACAAAAGCTTCGTCATTATATGCTCAGTCATCTAGTCAAGCTAATATCAAAAGTCGATCCACTTAAATACCTGTTGTCCAGAATTTCTTTGAATGGCTATATGGTCAAGTGGGTCATGTTACTGAGTGAATTTGATATAGAGTATGTGGATGTAAGGTAATCAAGGGACAAGTAATAGCAGATTAGTTAGCTGATGCTCCTTTAGTAGATGCATATCCTTTGGTAGTTGAATTTCCTAATGAAGAAGTCCTCACAGTCACAAAAGTAGATACATGGATGCTCTATTTTGATGGATCATACACACATAATGGAGCTAGTGTAGGTGTCTGATTTGTCACTCCCTAGGGTGACTACATTCCAAAGTCATTCAGATTAGCATTTACATGCACTAACAATATAGCAGAGTATGAAGCTCTTATCACTGGTCTTAGGATCACCATTCAATGGAACATCACCTATCTATGAGTCTTTGGTGATTCCCAACTGATTATCAAATAGGTCAATGACAAGTTTCAAACTAAGGATGAAAATGTGTTACCCTACAAGTGCATGGTAGATGATTTCAAGAAATACTTCACCTTTATCTAGTTTGAATAGATCCCTAGAGTTTGGAACAAGGCAGTGGATGCGATGACTATGATTGGTTCCCTCATTGATATTCCTAAAGATCAAATAGACTGCGAGTTCCTTTTTAAACAACTATCCTTGAGAGTGAGATGGTGTGCAATATTGTCAGTCTTTAATAACCCTGGTATCATGACATTTACACTTATCTTCATGATAATATCATCCCATCTGACTTTACATGAAATCAACACAAATCCTTCATCCAACACACTTCTTGCTATACAATCGTGGGAGATACACTTTATCATCATGGGTATGATGGCACTCTACTTAGGTGTCTGAATGAATCAAAAGCCTGCACTGCATTAACTGAGGTACACAGTGGTGTCTATGGGCTCCATTCTAATGGCATGGCCTTAGCCAAAAGGATTCTTAGAGCTGGATATTATTGGCCTACAATGGAGCATGACTTGCGATTTTGTGAAGAAACACCTACCTTGTCAGCAACATGTGGATTTAATACATGCTCCCGCCCAAGATTTGCAACCTATCATAGCACCATGGCCCTTTTCTTAGTGGGGTTTTACTTGATTGGAAATATCTACCCTCCATGTTTTTATGGCCACACTTTCATCATCACCACCACTAAATACTTCACCAAGTCGGTGAAAGCAATTCCACTCTCTCAAATTACGGGTATTCAGATCTCCAAGTTCATCCTTTCACATATTCTCTGTAGGTAAGGAATCCCTTCCACCATCATCATTGACAATGAAAATCCATTCAAAAATCAATTTCTGAAACACCAGTGTGAAACTTATCACATCCAACATCGTTGGTCCACACCCTGTTACCCACAAGGTAATGGTCAGGTAGAGGCTAACAATAAGACTCTCATCAAGATCCTTAAAAAGGTGGTCAATAATACTAGTCGAGATTGGCACCTCTATCTCCATCCCGCTCTTTGGGCTTACCGCATGTCCATCTGCACTCCCACTAGTGCCACTCCCTACTCTCTTGTTTATGGTGTCAATGCCATCTTGCTGATTGAAGTTGAGATCTCATCACTTAGAATATCTCTGAAAAACCTCATAAGTGATGAAGACACGCGAGTTGCACGACTCAGTCAATTGGAACTCCTAGATGAAAAACATATTAGGGCCTATAATCATCTACAAGCATATTAACATCATCTTAGGAGGAGCTACAACAAGAAAGTTCGTCCTTTCCAGTTTAATGTTGGTGATCTATTCCTCAAGGAGAATCAACGACTCAAAAAGATTAAGACAAGAAAGAAAATTTTGAGGCTAATTGGTTGGGTCCTTATGTTGTCACAACTATATCTGGTTCTAGGGCATATAGGCTTGCTACACCTGAAGGGGATCCCTTAGACGATCCTATCAAAACAATGCATTTGAAGAGATTTTACACCTAAGTTAGCTAGGTTATCCTATTCTACAAAAATACCAAAAAAAGTAAAAAATTGTCAAAAATACAAAAGAAGTCAAAAAGTAAAAAAATAGTAAAGAGAAATAATCCATCCTATGGTGAAAACCACCCTTGGTGACACCTTGGATAAGTACGTTTTGTGAAAACTTGGCAACAAGTGCCATTCGTAGAGGGCTTAATCATTATCTACCTTGCGTCCTAGTTGATGTATGTTTCCTTCCATCTTATCCTCACATCATATCCTATCATCCCATCGACCTAGTCCTTTCATTTTTGTTTTCTTATCCACCACTTGGTATGTTTTGGTTGAGCATTGGATGATTTTCATTGGCTATCTGTAATCCTAAGCTTTTACCCCATCTAGGCTTCTGTCGTTTGTCTCGTGTCCTCATCTAGGTTCCTCTCATTATGTCAGTTATCATTAGGTCCCATCTTATCTTTTGTTTTTTTTTGAACTACGTTGCCCTTTCACTTTCACATAGGAAAGTTTGACCATTTGATCAACCCCTAGGGCATTTTTTCTATCCCATCTTTGTCCTCCACCATGGTCTCTATTGTCCTCTTTCTGCTTTTATCCATGGTTAGTTGTCGATCTTTTATCGAACTATGAGGGCTCTGTGCTTGCACATAGGCAAGGCTAATCTCTGATCACCCTCGAGCCCCTAGGTCTTTAGGGTGTTTCTTGTTGTTGTGTCATGTTGTCAAGTGTGTCCCTATCCTAGTTGGTTCCCAATAAACAAAATATGTTAGTATCATGAGGTCTGATTAGTTTCAAATATCGTGTGTGATGTTGATCATCTAGTCTCTCTTCCATCTTTGGTCTTAATAGGATGCATCCTTCCTAATCAGACCGCATCAATCCCATCCACCCTTTTGATCCTATGGTGAAGGAAATTTGAGATTTATTGTGATCTTTTGATGCTTTTGGATTTTGTTTATCATTTGAGCTTCCTATTATAGCTTGTCAAGGTCGCCACGATCCTTCATATCATGGTGCGCTTTGATTGGTAGGCATAGGGGCATATCTTGATCTTTTGTTTGTTTATATCTTCTTGATTGTCCCACATAGTACCCACCAAGATCCTTGTAGTCTTGTGTTACGTTGGGGAATCCTTTGTGCTTTTGGTTATCCCAATGCCTGGCCTGACTAAAGTCATTGCGACTTTGAGTTGTTGGGATAGACTTCTTATTTGTTATGTTTGTTTTATGCACTAGACACTAATCTTCCTTGGTTCCTCATACCCTGGCATCGTGTCTTATTCTATAGCAAAAATCAGTGCTCTTAAAATGGAAAAATAACATTAAGACTGCATTTCATTTATCATCCTATTGCATTGCATTTATCACCCATCCATCTTTTCCCTAGCCTATGATTGGTGACTTTGGTTGTGCAAACACTCCTCTTTCACCTTATTTTTCTTCTTAGGATTTCTATGGTTTTGGAAAGTGTAGTATCACACCCATCATTTCTCATCTTGATATGTGATACATTATCACACCCATCATTCACATAGGTTGCATTCATTATTTTGCCAGCAGTACCAAGGTCATCTCTACTATCAAAACCCTGGTCTATGATGTGAAAAATAAGAAAAGAAAATGAGGTTGATACATAACTATAAGGAAAAACATGGTCATCATAGAAACAAGTGAATCCAATCATTTATTAATCTTTATTGATGTTATATTAAATGCAGAGTACAATTTCATCCCATGTCGCATTTTGCATTATCCTATTCATTTTAATTTGTTTAGATTGGTCTTAATTGGTTATTCTAAGCATCTTAAGTTCATTGCATATTGCATCATCCCATATTCATTTATTATAATCATATTCATCTTAAGGTGTTAGGATAATATAGATTTTTTATTCTCAACATCTTAGGTTCATTTCATCTCACTTTGTATTTTTTACTATCATGTTCATTTTAAGTTGTTTAGATTAATCTTGATTGGTTATTGTAAGCATCTTACTTTCAGTCTATTATCACTTCATTGCATTATCTTCTTAGGTTGTTTAGTGTTATTATTCTAAATATATTAAACCACCTCATTGTATACATTACATTATATTACATCACATCCATACATATCACAATCATATATCAATACATCACACTATATTTTCATATCATAATCAAATCATAATAATATTCCTGGAAAGATTTCCCACTAAAATTAAAGGAAAATTCATTATACACAGTATACACGTACATTGCCACCTGCATCACAAATCATTAGTCTCATGTCCATAACATATAACATCATAGATCATCCATCACATATTGCATCACAAAGTGTTAGGCATAATGCATTTCATCCATATCATCCACATAGACTCATGCATATATCATAATCATCACCATCATGATCATCTGCATATCTCATAATAAATCACATACATACACATACATGCAATAATAGTCATCCATAACATCATCACCACATAGTGTTGTTAATGTCCATCGCATATCATATAAATATCCAAATATCATAAACCAATAATAAAGTCTGTCACAAAGTCCATAATAAGACCATCATAAAAACATAAATACATATCCATCATGTCCATCAATAATCATCAAATAAAATGCAGGTATAGAGATTTGATCATCTAATTTGCACTCTAAACCTGTCAAAAATTAGGATCCTATCACTCTTGTCCCCTCTATACTGAGTTGTCATCCTTTGATCTCTATGGGGAGTCTACCCCTAATCCTCTGCCCCTGGGAGGTGTCTCGCGGAAGCTATTGTACCCTCGGGTGCGAGTGGCTCCTGAATGGAATGGTGTTGGCATTTGAGGCACGCATCTGACATATGGAGATACTATTTATGTGATATCTGGCACTACCTGATGGTATGCAAACATATAATAGGCTACCTCTATCCTGACATCTGTCACCTCTACCACCTGATCCTTGGCTACGTCCTTCTCCATCCTGTACCTATCCCGTAGCCCCATGATAAATCTCCTCTGCTACTCCCATGCATCCTGGGCCATGATCATCTGATCCACCTGTGCTCATAGCCATGATGTCTCTTGTACTGCAGTGTCCCTCTCATCCTGCAAAGCTTATATATGTGCCTCTGCTGCCTCCACTCTCTCTAATGACACCCTCACATCTTTAGCTATCATTTCTACACACTCTACTCTATCTCTACACTTGTCCCTCTCCCACCTCATCTCCTCTAGCCCCATCTACATCTCTGCTATCTTTCTCCTAAATTAATCTCTCTCAGTGTGAGCCTCTCATACATTTCGTGATGCCTCCTTTTTCAGGGCTGAATAGTCCCTATCCCCCTCCCTTCGCAACCTGTCTGTCTCTACCTGCAATTTGTCCTTGTCCTCCTCAGACTCCTTGATTTTGTGCTCCACTATCCTCAATCAGGCCATAGCCCCTATCAACAATACTGCGGGATCCTCAGGTGGTGGTAGCACATATGGCACTATAG
Source organism: Sequoia sempervirens (assembly GCA_007258455.2). Taxonomy (NCBI): domain Eukaryota; kingdom Viridiplantae; phylum Streptophyta; class Pinopsida; order Cupressales; family Cupressaceae; genus Sequoia; species Sequoia sempervirens. The sequence continues at coordinate 281,597,460 of VDFB02047230.1, read as the reverse complement.
CCAGTGGATGTACATATAGAGCATCCACCTCCATCACATGCCCCTCTCCTCTCACCTCTCCCTCTCTTATGGCCTCCTCCATCCTAGTATCTCTATCTCCTCCCCTCCTCTATTG
>VDFB02047230.1:281550926-281589575 GCA_007258455.2 Sequoia sempervirens | reverse complement strand
CCTTTTCCCTCTTGAAGTTAATGAATCAAATGGGTTGAGGAAGATCATTTCTCTTTATGTTATAGTTTTCCTCGTTCTTTTAAAATTGATTGTGCTTAAGGGTTTGTGAGAGATTGCTTACAATGCTTATTTAATACATTGCTTAATTGTTTAGCAGCTAGACCCTTCTTTTGTGTACTGTGGTTAGTATAATGCAGCCATTGGTTGCAAAACACAACAATGAAATTAAAGCATGACTTAAAAGTTTGGTTGCTAAGTCATTTTGTGTATGTTGGCAATCACTGTGGTAGATGTAGAATAGGTAACACTGTTTTACTCATGCTCCAATTATGATCATAAAACTTATTGCCATTGCATTATGTTGAAGGGAGTGCTGCATATTCTACCTACTATGCACAAATTTAATAATATAATCATTTACTAGTTCAAACATTAAATAATTGAATAAGGCATCCACCAAACTTCAACCCTTGACATAAATTTAAATACACTTATTATGAAAAGTTGTGCATGCAACGAAATCAAATTTGTCTATGAGAAATGAAAGAGCAATATTCTTTCTCTATGTATTTAATGTATATATAGTGTCATTTCTAGCTACTCCATATAAAGCTTGAAAAACACTTGTAATATAGGGGGATTCACTACTCACGAGTTCCCTTTTTTTAGAGAGCCTCATGGGGAAACTTTCCCTTTACTACCTCAATGGAACAACAACAAGAGTTTTAGAATCCCAAAGAGCAGGCCACAAAGATTCTCTAGACAAACTGAAAAAGCTTTCGGTCACATGAGGTTAGCACATGAAACAGATGACAACACAATGCGTTGGCATCTCGTAGGGACCAGAAAGTGAGAATGTCTCAGAAAATGGCTAAGTGACGACTTACACTCTGATTATTGAGAACCTCTAGAATGCAAGAAAGCAACAAGAAGTAATAAGATTGAAATGTAATATAGACAATAAGGAGAAGAAAGGAAATACTTACGACTGTGCGAATGATGAAAATTATAGCTTGTGAATGTATTCAATACCTGCACACAAGAGGGGGAGAGAAATTGTTGGGGCTGTAAAGGGGCCTGCCTCATTCAAACCTCGTTTTGGTGTTCCCACCTCCACGAACAACAAAATAGGTAGAGAGAAAAGTAGAAATGAAGTAAAGAGCACTAAAGCACTACAAAACAGTGTTATGCTACTCAACCAAGTAATAGAGGAGAGGAGTGAAAGTTTACCACCTCCACCAAGAGCACTCAAGGCTAATGGGAGAGAAAATGAGAGGAACTCAAGCGTCTACTGCAATGGTATTTGTTCCACACTTGCTCTACTTTAGTGGTGGAGTGTTGATGTTGTTGTTGTGAAGTGTAAAGTGTTTGGAGATTCAAGAGATGGTGAAGAAGCTGCTTAGAGCTTGTGAATGGAGTGAAGAAGTTCTTAGAGAGATGTGTAAAGGGAGAGGGGAGAGGTGTAGAAGATGGTAAAAGATGAAATGCATATGGAAGGAGTGACTTTGAAGGGGAGATGAAGAAAACTACCATATTCGGGTCAGTTGGTCAAGGAGGGCATTACAAGTTGACCCCCAATGGGATGTGTAACTCCGTTATAGGCTCTAGATGCGGGAATCTGTTAGGGACGTAAGTGTGTCGCGTAGGCATCCCTAACAAAAATGCCTCCACTGACACTCAAAATGGGCACCAAGTGTGATGCGAGTAGTGAGCTTAGGTGGAATTAAGCCTTCGAACTTGGTTTTCTAAGGTGGATAAAGGAAAAAAGGGGATTTGCACATGGCGTGCAAATTCACTCTTATACATTTTACCCCCACTTTAGCGAGCACTAACACTAATGAGTGCTTGGTAAAGTAGATCAAGAAAGAGTAGGGTTAGGAATGTATACCTGAATTGTCAAGGAAGTAGATCACGATTTGGTGAACATGAGAGTGTAGGATCAAAAGATGACTTCATAGTTCTGCAAAACTATGAAGTTGAAGAAAGAGTGTATACTCAGGATGAAGAAGATGTAGATCTTCGATCCAATATATACAAGAGAGAAGAGAAAGATAGAAATGAAAAAAATGTGTGGTGAAAGAAAACCAGCTCAGGAGTAGAACCTGCACCATCAAGTAGGAGTGACAAAAGAAAACTCTGCTTGAGGAGAACCCGTATCACAAAAGAGGTGATAAAAGAAAACCCCGCTTGAGGAGGAGAACTCATATCACCAAAAAGTACGTGGTGAAAGTAAAACCCGCTCAGGAGTAGAACCCACACCACAAAAGAGGTGATAAAATCAAACCCTACTCAAGGAGGAAACCTGTATCATCGAGTAAAGGTGATAAAAGTGCATGGTGAAAGAAAAACCTACTCAAGAGTAGAACCTGCACCACAAAGTAAGCATGTGATAAAAGAAAATCCTGCTTGAGGAGGAGAACCCGTATCACAAAAGAGGTGATAAAGCAAACCCCATTTGAGGAGAACTCATATCACCAAAAAGTGTGTGGTGAAAGCAAAACCTAATCAGGAGTAGAACCTACACCACAAAAGAGGTGATAAAAGCAAACCCTTCTTAAGGAGGAAACTCATATCACCGAGTAAAGATGATAAAAGCATGTGGTGAAAGCAAAACCCACTCAGGAGTAGAACCCGCACCACAAAGTAAGTGAGTGATAAAAGCAAACCCCACTCAAGGAGGAGAACCTATATCACAAAAGAGGTGATAAAAGAAAACCTCAGTCGAGGAGGAGAACCCATATCACCAAGTATGTAAAGGAGCTCTATAGGTTCTCGGTCTTGCAAAGCGAGTAAGCAGATAGTCACGCAAACCATCATCAAGTTGAAAAGCTTTCAAAGGGGTCCCTCGGGAACCCTTCAAAAGGAAGAGGGGTCCACTCAAGGGATCTGTTGTTTGAAAAGAAAGGTTTAGTTAGGCTTCCCCCAAGCTAGACACAAAGTTGTGAAATAGGTCTAGTTGGGCTGGCCCCAAGCTAGACACCAAGTTGTGAAATAGGTCTAGTCGTGCTACCCCCAGGCTAGACACTGATGAATTCATTTGAGATGAAAAGCTTTCAAAGAGGTCCCTTGGGAACCCTTTAAAAGAGAAAAGGGGTCAACTCAAGGGATGCTAAGAGAGAGTGAAGAGAGGGGCCCTTAAGAAGGACACACATCTCTGAAATGAGTTATCATTTCCCCCAACGTAAAGGAGAGGAGAACCATGCAAAATACTTAGAACAGCATAGAGGTAAACCTCGATATCACTTGTCAAGCAAAGAAAAGGAAGGTGCATCAATCAAATAGGAGTTTTATGGCACCCAAATCAAGAAGTTGTATTTTTTCCTTCAAGGCTTTACATTCGCTAGTGGAATGGAAAAACACTCGATGGTATGCACAAAAAGAATGTTCTCCTTTATCATGTTTATGAAGTTTATTACGTTTAAGAGAAGGAAGAGTGATCAAGCGAGCTTTGAGGAGCCATAACAAGATATGCTCTTACTCAGATAAAGGATGAGGAGTAGGAGTAACCCTTTCTCTTGTGGAGAAAGGTTTGACTTCTCACAAGAAGAAGAAGGCACAAAGATAGAAGACAACAAAGGAAGAATCTTTTCAACAGGACAAGGTTGAGAAGAATTCATGTCACTCAACCATGGCTTCCATTTAGATTGTTCCTTTGAGCAACCGAGTCCCAAAGTACGCTTATGGAGTGTGAATTCTATAGGGACCTAGATTCCTTGTTTGTTATGCCCACAACCTTTACGCTCATAACCATATTTAGAGAAGCTTAAAGCCGAGGCCATAATGTGTTTGTAAATCTTCAAAAGGAGGATCCTCATAAAGAGCATCATCCCAACAATGGGGACCACACTCCTCTACGAGATTGCCATCATCCTTCTTAATAGGACTACCAACATCAACCTCTTTAACATAAGTGTGATCATCTTCCCCAGAAGGAGGAGCAACACCAAGAACATTACAATTTGGATTTACCTTACCCCGCGATACAGAAGAGTAAGCGTTTTCGATAGTGGGTGTGGATGATGTTATCGGAAGGTCTAAGTGGATCGGGTCAACTTTATATTCCTGAATGAAGGAGTCTGTAAAGTATAAGGAACCCCAATCATCACCAAGACACACATTCCTTTGAGGAGAGGTGGGAGTAGACTGAAGAAAATCCCACAGTGAGACCTTATCCAGAGTAACTCAAGTTTGCTCAACAAGATGGTAATCACTAGGAGCTTTAGTCATTGGTTTAGGAGCTAAAGGAAGACTTGGTTGTTTATTTGTTCTATTCTCATAAGTATGGGCTACCACTCTGTAAGAGGGAGCCTAAGAAAGATAAGGAGAGTTACTATCAAGCGGAACACTATTGATAGAACAAATCCTTTTAGAAGAACTAGCTAGAGTCAAGTAAATGACTGGTCTCTTAGGCCTTTGAGGGGTAGTAGAGACATAGAATAAATTTACTGAATCATCACAACTAGTAGAATAATTATTTGAGTACATATTCTCAACATCAATCCAAACAGGATCAAATGTGGAATAATTATTGAAGAATCATTCTCAACATTGATCCAAGGAGAATCAGATGTAGAAGGAGGTTCATCAATTGCTAATGCATTGGAATGGAAGAGAGATTCATCATTCACACATGCAACGTCTTTAGAAGAGAGTGCAAAGATAGGACCCATCATTCACAAATGCAATGTCTCTAGAAGAGAGTGCATTAGAATGAAGAGAAGGTAAAGTAACATTAAGGAAGGTATCAATGATTTCATCTTCTTGCAACAAAATATCCTTCAAAACTAGAGGAATTTTGTGAGAAAGATCAAAGATACGAAGTGACATGGGTAAAACCAATTCACCATCACATGCATGAAATGAAATATCATTTACATTTTGAACAAAGTTAGATACAAAACCAATAAAACAAGATATTAAATCTATTACAATTTTTTTTGGTATTTTCTAGTTTCTAGTAATTCGCATTTTTGGAGGTCTTCGAAGCGTAATTTGAGGTTGAAACTTGTGTTAGTCCCTAAAATCCAATTGTCGAAGGCTAGTTCTCTAGGAGACCTTTCCAACAGTGCAAACGATTCTAAATTTCGAGCACTGAGTCAAAAGTTATGACCCTGCCAAGTAGGGGAAATAAATTCCTAGTTTTTCGAAGAACATTGTTCTTCATGTCAGGTTCACCAAAATGTAATACAGGGGGATTCACTACTCATGAGTTCCCTTCATTCAGAGAGCCTCATGGGGCGAACTTCCCTATACTACCTCAATGGAACAACAGTGAGAGTTTCAAAATTTGAAAGAGCAGGTCACAGAGATTCTCTAGACAAACTGACAAGCTTTTGGTCACAGGACATTAACGCATGAAATGGATGACAACATGGCGCGCTGGTGTCCCAGAGGCGAGATGGTGTCTCATAGGGACCAGAAAGTGAGAATGTCTCATAAAATGGCTAAGTGATGAATTACACTCCAATTACTGAGAACCTCTAGAATGCAAGAAAGCAACAAGAAGTAATAAGATTGAAATGGAATAGAGACGATAAGGAGAAGAAAGGAAATACTTACGACCGTGCGAATGATGAAACTTCCAACTCGTGAATGTCTTCAATACCTGCACACAAGAGGGAGAGAGAAATTGTTGGGGCTATATAAGGGCCTACCTCAATAAGACCCCGTTTTGGTGTTCCCACCTCCACGAATAGCTAGATAGGTAAAGAGAAAAGTAGAAATGAAGTAAAGAGCACTAAAGCACTACAAAACAATGTTATGCTACTCAACCAAGTAATATAGGAGAGGAGTGAAATCTTACCACCTCTACCAAGATCACTCAAGGCTAATGGGGGAGAAAATGAGAGGAACCCAAGCCTCTGTTGCAATGGTGTTTGTTCCACACTTGCTCTATTGAAGTGGTGGAGTGTTGATGTTGTTGCTGTGAAGTGTAAAGTGTTTGGAGATTGAAAAGATGGTGAAGAAGTTGCTAGAGCTTGTGAATGGAGTGAAGAAGTTTTTAGAGAGATGTGTAAAGGGAGAGGGGAGAGGTGTAGAAAATGGTAGGGAGAGGGGAGAGGTGTAGAAAATGGTAGAAGATGAAATGTAGATGGAAGGAGTGAATTTGAAGGGGAGATGAAGAAAACAACCATATTCAGGTTGGTTGGTCGAGGAGGGCATTAGAAGTTGACCCCCAATGGGAAGTGTAATGTCTTTATAGGCTCCAAACATAGGAATCTGTTAGAGACATAAGCCTGCCATGCAGATGTCTGTGCATTGTGTGGGCATCCTCAACAAAAATGCATCCATTGATGCTCAAAATAGGTGCCAAGTGTGATACGAGTAGTGGGCTTAGGTGGAATTAAGCCTCTGAACTTGGTTTTCTAAGGTGGATAAAGGGAAAAAGGGGATTTGCACATGGGGTGAAAATTCGCTCTTATATAAAACTTTAAAATGCAACAATCAATATGGATCAATAGATGCATACTTTATTGATTTAGAATACTACCACTAAAGTATAAATATTCTAATGAAGAAGGTATATCTTCTAGCTATGTATAAAATTAAACTGCCAAACAAGAATGATAAGGAGTAGGCTAACATGCATAACTATTGAAGCATTAGTTTTGAAATAACAAGGTTGTCTTGTTATCATATCGTTATTCTGGGAACCTAGTGAGTTTTATTGCAAAGAAAACTACTCTTACATGGTTGGTAGTTTTAGAAAAAAATTTATGGGTTTTGTTCTTCATTCTTCCACATTTCCATAACATTTCAAATTTTTGAATTTGAGTTAGTAATGTAATAGTTATGACTATTTTAATGTTGTCCTTTTGACTGCAATCTACCAGTTCAAACTACTAGTTGATTTATAGATTGCAATTATCATGAGTTTAAAGGATAATATTTTAATTATAAAGATGTGGTTAAACACAAGTGAAAATATTAAAATAGGTCAAAATCCCTTTATGGGTTGCCTTCCATGTTTGTTGGGTGATGACCTACAACCACTTAAGTCACGAGGAAGTAAGATCCTTCGTATCACTTAGTAATGAGTGGAGTTATGGAAGTGTGCCTAGATTATGGATTAAATTCTTTTATAGGCTAACTAATAAATCATTTTGAAAATGCATTATCTAAGTGAAACATCATAAGGATTGAATGTTAGCTATGGTTTTTTCTTTTGGTGTTAATCTATTCTATTAAATGTCCAAATATCATAGCGAGATGATTGGGACATTTTTATGATGTAAACATGGACTATCATCGACTCCCACCCATGAGTGCATTACTTATATTGAGTACATTCTCTTTCACATAAGTATGTTCATGAGAACTGGTGCATTAGATATATGTTGCATTAGCTATAGGTATGCTATCTTGACAGTGTTTCATGTAGTGGACTAGCTTCCATCATGCATTTTGGCCACATGTACTACTAGATCCTTTGTGATGAGTCAGGCTTCTCTAGTGGAGTAGCACGAGGAGGATCATGCTTTGTGGTAGGGTGGACATCACCCGAATGATTCTCTCTCTCCCTCTCTCCATTAGATTACAGAATAAGGAATCCAAGGATGATTTGTGATACAAGTGTTAATGCATTTACTTATTTGCATATATTGTCCTTTGTAATTTTGAATTTGATATGGGAGAGCAAGGTTACTATAATTAAATTCATTGCATATATCATCAATTTGGCTTAAAAAGAGTGGGTGTTTGCATTTTCATATAAATGATTTGAGTTTTAAAGATACTACAAGTATTGTAAGTAGACAAGTATGATAATAGTAGCAGTTAGAGAATAATTTTATATGTCTAAAAACTTAATATTATTTTTAGTCAATATTTGACTCCTCCTACATTAGATCTGCACTATCTTCATGTTATTCACTAAATTATAAACTTCATTAACTATTGTTTGGGTGGTTATTCACTAATCTCCATATTTTGTTAGCAATTAATTGAGTGTTTGTTACATATTTGAATTTAAATGAATTAAGAATCTATTATTTAGTAGATATAAGACTATATCAATGTACCACTCATCTATTATGATAACTTCTATTTAATACTATTGACAAGTTATCTATGAATTGATATCTACTATGGTTTATGTCAATGCTTTTCCTTGTACCAACATCATTGGAGTGATCTCAATATCAATGTCTTTTAGGATAGTAACCCACTTACCTCATCTTTCTCCAAATTATTTTTCATCAACAAAGTTCTGATTGATTGATCATGAACTATGGAAAATAATATGCTTCTCAAGATATAATGTCAGAACTTCATTGTAGTGCAGACTAAATCATAAGCTTAATTTCCCACATTCAAGTATCTAATTTTAGCTTCTTTAAAGAAAAACACAAGAAAAAGAAAATACAAAGTTTACAACATATAGAAGAATTGAGATAGAAAGAGAAGAATGCCATGAAATATTTGTTTCCTTTGTATCCTTGTCCCAACAGAGCAACAAGGGCCATCCAAAGAAAAATCACAAACATAAGGACATGCTAAGCAACATGGTATGGGAGATCACATTACATGCAAGCAGTCACAAATAAAATATAAAGAAATCATAAATTAGTACATCACATGTGATCCAACCTAGAGCAGGTTGTTTGCATCCCAATCTTGATCATCATAAATAGTAGGTGGATAACTAGCTATAGGGAATCTAACAATTTCATTCTAGGGGCATCACTAGGTTCAACATGTGGTGGGTCACTCCCATAAGGAGGATCATCATAGTTGCCCACATCTAAATTCATAGAAGTGGAAAATAATTCATTCAAATCATTATGCACTTCTTCATCAATCTTAGCAATCTCATTATCATCATCCAAATTAATCACAATAGGAGGTTTTATGATTATTGCATTTGAATTCTCTTGTTTCACCTCTTGCTCTAGTTCAATGTCTTGTTTTTGTGAAGTTTGGATTGGTTCTTGACTTGATTCCATGGGTGTAAGTGGTGTTGGTTTATTTTATTCTTCCAATCTGCGACCGATAGCACAATGTCTATGTCTAAGCTCTTTAGCATTTCAATTTCTTTTAGCAAAATTTTCAAGTTGTGATAGTGTAGGAGCAAGCTTATCAACCATTGGTTTCTTTTGTTCCCTTAGGGGAGGAACAAAAGAAGCCATTGAGGGTTGGGAAATCACTCTCTTTAGGTCTATAGACTTGTTTTATCTTCAGAGGCACAAAGGGGATCATCTTATTGTCTCGTGGTCTTTTATAGGAAATAGGTGGAGGAACTATGGAAATTGGTTACTTGGAAGGGCTTGTGGCTCAATCATAGGTTCACCAATGGTAGGTTGAGAAGGGATAACCATGGATCCAAGTATATTGCTAAGAGATCATTTTTCTATACACTTTTCCATGAATTTTTGATAGGATTTGAAAAATAAATCTTCACGAGGCTTTATAGGTTCCATAAGTCTAGGCCAAAATAAATCCAATGAAAAATTTCCGCAGTAAGACAAGGGACGAAACCCACTATGATGAACAGTAAGTATCGCATTCCCAACAAGAAACTTTATGCACTTGTGAATAACTAAAGGGACAACATTCATGGAGCATAATCATGAGTAGCCTAGCTTGACACAAAATTGGTCTGGTGAAGGGATGATGGAGAATGACACATCTAATTATTTAGGTCCAACTTGTAATGGAAGAGTGATTGAACTTATCGTAGGGAAAGAAAAGCCATTATGTGTTTTAATCCATGCAGGTATGTTATTGATACAACCAACAATGTTGAGAGGACCACCAAGAAAATTTCTAAGTGAATCATTATTAGTAAAAGCAATGTTAGATAATGAATTGGCTTGGCCCTTACAAGGTTGAACGCCAATGAGACTGATCATGCCTTATAGAGAATTGTCCTTATTATCACTCCTATCATCAATCATCATGTCTTCTATTTTATCAACATTCATCACATCATTCTTATCTTCATTAGATTTTAAAAAAGTGTTTGAATGGTTTGGAATTGGGTTTGTAAAGATTTGTAAATTTTGGTTGGTAGGGGAAAAAAACTTATTCCCTTGATCTCATTAGCATCACCCAACTGGATGTGATTAGAAACAATGAGGTATTGCACTAAATGTTTAAGATGCTTGCATCTTTATGTATCATGTCCATTTTTTTGATGATAATGATAAAAGGAATCTAGGTTATGTTTTGGATATAAAGGCTTGGTTGTATCAATAGGTCTCACTAGAGGTAAAGTGATTAAGTTCTTTTTCAAGAGTTATATTATTATCGAATGAAGGGAATTAGGAAGCGGGGTGAATTTCCTACCCTTAGCCTGAAGTTGGTGTGAGGTTGTTTTTATAGCAAAAACTTGAGGCTCAACATGGAAGGTTGTTTGAGGTGGATTAATAAAACCTTTTTTTTACTTCTTGAATGGTTGAAAGTTATTGTGAGGTGTGGATTCAAACTTGTTAGCATAATTTGGGGGATTCTTCTCTTCATATTGACTAACCAAATTTTGATGATCGTGAAGGGACACACACAAATGTGAAAAGGATGGAAACTTCATCATCCTAAAATTTTATCTCTTATTGTTGGAAGTTTGAGGAGATTGTTATTAATATGGTTGTTGGCAACATAAGCATGAGATTATATAGTGTTGTCATTGATGTCAACATTGTGGTTCGATGTGAATATTGATGTACAATTGGTTGGTGAAACATGAGTGAGCATGGAGATGGTAATCTAGTATCAAGATGTAGATATTTTGCTCTACTGCAAAATAAAATGTTTTATATTGGACTGTCCAAAACACAATTTTTAGTGTACAAAGCATAAGTTTTTTGGTTCACATTGGTTTGCCTTAAGTTATTTCTATTTGTAGTTCTAAGGTAATTTTGGTGTATGTTTGAGGACCTTAAATCCATAGTTTCATGTCTTTATGTTCTCCGGTGCAAAAGTTATGATTGATAGAATATCAGGTTTTCCAGTGACAGTGTTACCTGAATAGAGTACTTGTTTGGAATGGTATGTATTCTGCCATAGAATAATATTTTGTTATGCGGATTTGTGGAAGTTTTTACAAGTGTCAAAAGGGTGTGTGGTCCAAGTGGCATGTGTTTTGGCGGTTCGCATGTTAGTTTGTGGATAATCAATTGGTGTATTTTGGTGTTGTCTCACTAGCGGTGCCGAACTAATATGTTTGGGGATGAGTGGAGTTAAAGGAAGTATTGGTCAATTATGTGGTATCTATTATAGGTCCATGCCAAACTATTTGAATGTGTTAAATTTTTTGAATTAAGGTGTGATGCGTGTATATTTGATCTTGAGATGACAAGTTATTGTTTTGCATGATACATCTAATTAGGCTGACCTGATTGATGTTGTAGGTGTTTGTGAATGTAATGCATATAAATGAAAGATCATTTTTCAGTGTTGTAGTGATGATATGTGATGTGAGGTGTATCGTAGAAAATGTTTGATGTGAATTTCTAAGTAGAGCATACAAATGTGATGTGAATGTTAAGCAAAGTAGAAGTGTGGTAGTAGTGTAGTATGAAGTGTGTTGATTTAGTATTTTGAGCTCTAGTGGAACTCTACTTCCTGCATTTTGTAGATACATTATTAACAACTAAAATCTTGGCAGTAAGCCACCCCTCTCTTCTATTTCTCTTATTCTGGATAGTGAGTCCACCTAGCAATGAGCCTTTCTATAATATGTTATGACCGGTTAAATATATTGTAACCTAATCCTCACTGTGGTTTTCCCCTTTCTAGGTTTTCCACATAAAAATCTAGCGTTCATGTGTTATTTTCTTTGATGGTTGCTTTCACTGTTTCTTTCCTTACTGAAAATTGAATATGATGTGTGGAATGAATGTTTAAATGTTTAAGTGGTTTTAGTGAATATTGATTCACCCCCCCTCTCAGTATTCTAGGTGTTCAACACTTATGTATTTTTGTAAGTTGTCAATGAACATTCTTTGACGATCCACATTGGGGAGGTTAATATTGATTTGCAAGTAAAAATTGATAGCATGATATAAAATCTATGAAATTTTATCCTTGTTGTTGCTTACACCTCATTAAATCAAGTAGAGCCATCTTAGGACCCCTTTATACTTGTAAATGATTAAGAAAGGCATCAACAAGCTCATTGAATGAGCGGATTGATTTATTCGGTAATGAACAAAGTCATTCCATGGCTGTGTCTTTCAAGGACCTAGGAAATATTTTAGCCAATATTTTATCTTAAAAAATGAAGTCACTACATAAAGCTCTATATGCTGACACATGATTATTAGGGTCTCCTTTACCATCGTATTTCTCAAAAGTGAGGTATTTCTATACCTTGTGGGACTTATGTTTTCAATATCTCCAATGACAAGGGATTTCTCTTAACATATTGTGAAGGTTGTCCATTTTGGTTTTGGTTCAATGTTTCTATTTGTTGTTGAAGGGATGTGACATTTTGCAAAATTTGGTTTATAACAGAATCATTGGTTGTGTTTTGGGATGGACGTGAATATGGTGGGGGTGTATATGTATTAGGTGGACAAATAAACTACAAATTTGTGATAAGTGATGGATTTGGAGAGATTATGTTTGAGCTCACAAAACTAAAAGGATTCCCAGTGGAAATACCCAATGTTTGAGCTATACTATTGTTTGGTTGCATCATTGTGGTAACAATTTGATTTGTATATGTAGGGATATAGGTTATGGTTGTGGGCGGGGGAATTTGATTTCCTCCTTAGCTTTGAGTGTATCCCAAAGCTTAAGCACAACTAGCCATTGTTGGAACATGATCATCAATAATATGGGCTAGGCTAAAAACAACCTCCAATCCTTGGTCATTATTAAGAACGACAGTACCAACAATATACTCTGTACTCACATAATCTTGAATTTTTTCTAAAGCTTTGTCCAATTTTTTAAGTTTCTCTTGAGGAACATGGGCAATTATCGTTTCAACATCAGTGACGATGGTTGATGACAAGGTGGTCATGGGAAATGTGACATTAGGGAGTCCAACATGGGTTGAGTATTGTCAACATTTTGTATGAAAGAGTTGGAAAACCTAATATCCACAATGGATGCACCAACACAGGATGCCATGTGCCTTGAATTATGTCAACTAGGGTATTGGAAATAGGACACCAGGTTGTAAAAGCTCATGCAAGTTTCACAAGACCAAGAGTGCACCGAAGATGAACACTAAATAAAGACAACAAACACCTAGAAACAAGAAACAACAAGTAGGAACAAACAACAAACACAGTAACAAAGGTCTCATAAAAAGTTTGTATAGCCAAGACAAGTAGGACAAGGTTTCCTAGGGGCGACTAAATATTGTGTAGGGATTTTGAGAAATGAAAGTTTTACTGTGAACTATATTGCTTAAAAATCTTGAATCTATTTGGAGATAGTTGAAACAGTAACTGAATTTACAAAATTTGCTTAATTTTATTGTGAAATGCAAGTATGCAAGAATGTAAAAGATGTTTGAATAAATTTTGATGCAATCTTCATATCTAAAATATGATAATTGACTAATTTAAAATGCAAAGACCTAAAAATGATGACTTTTTAATGCAAATTTTGATTATAAATAATGCACTTTCTTTTTAACAAATAAACTAGATGAGAAATTCCTCAGAATATACAAATTTTGAAACATAAAGAGAGATCTAGAAGTACAAGGAATCTGAGGAAACAAAAACAAAAATGTGTGCAAAAATTTGTAGAAACACCTGTATAAGGATAAGGTCATCTAGGGGAATTTAGTCTTTGTACAAGGGTCTAGAAAGTTAAAATTTGAGTGTCTGAGTTACTGTTTATGACTAATACTTCTGGTTGTAAAGTGATTTTACAGTGATTGTTTTTTCTAGAATTTTCCAATGAAATATAAGTGTGAATGTATGAAAAAAGTAACAATTTTGAGTGCAATTTTAAATGACTGAAACAAAAACTAATGCAAACTATGAAGAAAAATGTATGCAATTTTTTTGGATTTTTATGAGTTTCTAATGATGTGAGCATACAAGATGTGACACTAAATGAAGAATGCAAACATAATGATGCAAAACCTAGATCTAGGGTTTAAAAGAATTCTAACTCAAAAATGTATGATGTCAAATGTCAGGTTCACCAAAATGAAAAGGTGTGAAAATTGGGGGAAACCCTAATTCCCTTGATGTGAAGAAAATGATGGTTTAAAGTCCCTCTTCCCATGATTTCATTAGAATGCACCAACCAGAAAGCCAAGAAATTGACTTTCAACCTAAAATGTGAGTCAGTCAGACTTGGGTTGGTGATTCTTTAAGGACATAAAATGATTAGGAATGATTTGAAATAATGCAAATAAATGAACTATATGACCTAGTATGCAAATTGTAGATTCTTGAAGATGTGTACAGATTGTAACAACAGTTTGCAAACAAATTTGGGGATATTTGAGAATGTGTACCTATCACCAAAAGTTGATTATGATGTGTGCAAAGGGACTGATTTTCCCCTGGAGTGACAAGAATAATGACAACAAATGCAAGAATGCAAAATTGCTCTTCCAGATCTCTTTAATCTTTCTTCAACCTGTAACCATTGTTCAATGGCTTCCTTGAAGGATTGAAGTCATACACATCTCTTCAAAGGAATTAGATCTTGCTTGCTTTATTTTCTTTAATGCTTGAATGCTCAAGAATGCTTGAAGATCTACAATGCTTGTTAGCCTTCACAAGGAAACATGAACACACATAAAATTTGACATGATGTTAGGATCTTGATTGATATTCATAATGATTAATAAGGTTTCTCTTAAATGCTCTTGAGAATAATATTTTCTCTTGAATTTCTAGATCATGTTGCTTCGATTTCAAATGATCAAATGACTATGTATGTATAGGTGTTTATCTAATTTCTCGAAAACTAGATTCCAAAAGCCGAAACTTCTAATTTGATTTTGGATCATTAAAAGGTTGTCAAAAACATATTTTAAAATGGGTCCTAACACATAAAGGGGACCCATTCACCCATGGGAGAATGGATCCTCGCTTCTATTTCCAAGACACTCATAATCCATGGTAATTTAAATATTAAATACATTTATTTAATGTTGACCCCCCTTTCGAAAAATGGTAAAAAATAAGGCTTTGGAATGCATAATTTAGAAAATTAGAAGTTTAATTAAGTCCAATAAATTAAGGGACCCAAACATAATGTGAAATTGTAAAGGTATACGATTTCCTGCAACAAGTAAAAATAAGTGACATGGAATAACATCAAGAATGATTGACCTAAGGAGAGGATGATTGAAAAGGGTAAAGATCTAATACAACAACCATCCAAAAAAAAGAAGTAGATCACTAAAATAAAAAAAAATAACACTTACAAGTGTGAAGGAGAATTAAAAGGTAAAGAACACTATTGGGAAACAAAAAATATACTTCTCAAGTCTTGGATGGAGTTGTAGACAAAGGGAAGAAGACAAATGTGAAATTCAATGATCTAGTATCTAGTGATTTTTTGATATAGTTCATTCCTTAATCGAATGATATAATAGTCTCACAAGATACACCATTACCTATTTATAGACATGGTACATGTGTTGAATCAAATTAGATTCACTATACTCATTAGTGAACTACATATGTAGGATCCCTAAACATAGGGATAGTGCTTTGTCATATATGTTTTCAGTAAAAGAAATTGATGTTTTTCAAACCCTAGTTCCACTTCTCTCCCCAAAGATAAAGAATAAACCATAGAGGTGTATTTAGGGAATTATTTGTCATAAAATCAAGCAATTGTTGATCCATACACCACACTACTAATCAATGTGTCACTTTTCTATAACTACATACTAGAATTTAGTGCCTCAAGAAATGCAATGTCTCCCATTGTCATTATTTAGGGTTGAAGGTGTCTAAGTCTTATGAAAAATATTTATCCATGGACTCTTATGAGTTAGGATTAGGGATATTAAAGTCTTATTATATTTAGGGTTATAGGATAAAGCTCGGGGTTTCAATTACGACTAGGGTTAGAGTTAGGATGAAGGTTACAATTTGGGTTAGAATTAACATTTGCATAAAGGTTAGTTGTAAGATTACAATTATGATTATAATTAGGGTTACAATTATGGTTACAGTTAAGGCTAGGGTTCAATTAGGATTACAACTAGTTTTAATTAGGGGTATTGTTAGGGTTAGGGTCAGGGTTCAATTAGGGTTAGGATTTAATTAGAATTTGGATTTCATGTTATAGTTCAATTAGGGTTAGGGTTCAATCAAGGTTCAATTGGGATTAGGGTTCAATTAGTATTATGGTTAGAATATAATTAGGTTTAGTGTTCATTTAGGATTAGGATTTGTTGTGCCCTTGCACACATACCCCATACTTTGCATCAACAAAGTGTTAGGATATGGTGTCGTACACCATTGCATAAAATGATTTTATATTGTAATTAAATAATTATTTAGTTGTAATGCACCTTGGTGGTGTGGTTAATCACACTAGGTAATTATTTGGGAGACCACTTGATGTTGTATTGTTACAATGTATTATTATTTATTGTGTGGGACACATGTGATAATAATTCAATATTGGAGAAATATTAAATAAAGTGAAGTCTTAATACCCAATATTAAATAAGGGATTAGTGGGTTTGTATTCACATGGTTTTGTGGTACATGATTTTATCTTACCACTAGTTGTATTTGTGTGAGATTGTATCTATAAAAGCAAACACATGTTTAATGGTTAAGGTTGGATGAGTGGTTTGACTGCCATTATTGAGTCTTTTTGAGGAGTGCATATGTGAAGCATCTCATGAGATGTGTGGATTCATGCTTGGACACATGAGGATGCATTAGAGGACTTGATGCTTCAAAAGTGTTCATTGTAACTCTTGTATGGCTTTATTGTTGATTAATATGATGGAGTATGGATGCTTTTGGAGGTTAGGTTTTTCCATCTTGATGGATTTCCCAAGAAATATCTTGTGTCATCTTTGATGGGTATGTTGTTTATTCTCTTGCATATGGATTCTAAGTATTTATTTGCATAAATTTCTCTTTCCGGTTATGTGGAAATTGTCATTAGATGCCTACAAGTTTCCTTACAAATGGTATCAGAGCTATGGTTGTGGTTGAATAACTTTAGATGGAGAAAATTTTGTTTGAGCTTGAATGTATGTATTGCATGAGAGAATGAAATACATGGCAAGATATGAGGGTTTTGTAGGTTGTTTATTATAGATATGAGGGTTTTGGGTTTGTTGTTATGATGGGTTGTCTACAAATTTGGGGTGTGAAAAATGTTCGATAAAAAAAGTTTCTTGGTTGTGCATTCAATGAGGGTTTTGTGGATGAAAATTTGTAAATGACCTCTTGAGACAAAATGGACCTCATGGTTGGATTCAAGTTGGCTAAGAGACAAAAAAATGATATAAAATTCAACCTATTTTGGTTACTGAAAAAAATGAAATTTTTTTGCCCATACCCCCTATTTGACCATACAAACGTCAATTTTGGTATGCAGAAAAAATAATATTAAAAAAATTGAACTCCCATTGGATTAAAATATTCCTACAAAATAAATTAAAAATAAAAAACTTAAAGTAAAATATATAATTAAAAAACTTAAAAAATTTATAATGATTTTTTTAAATAATAAAAGGTGGTGGGGGGTCCGGCAAACCCTCCGACCACTTTGCGGTCATGAAGGTATTGTTTGATAGCATGTAAACACATAAGCACTGGTGGATCATCTGCTATCAATATCACCTACTTAGTCTAAATCCACATAACCATGAATGTCAAGGGAAATCTCATCCTCAATCATATTACTATGATAACACAAGGAATAATCTAAGGTACCTTGCAAATATCTAAAGAATCTTTTAACTGCATTGTAATGAACTCTACCAGGATTAGACATATGTCTAGAAAAAACTCCCACTGCTTGGGAAATGTCTAGTCTAGTACAAACCATAACATACATCAAACTTCCAACTACACTTTGGTAAGACACTATGCACATGTCTTCCATCTCTGATGGAGATGTTAGACAATCTAAAATAGATAACTTTGTTCCAACTGAAACATCAACACACAATGGTATACAATCATGCATATCAAACCTTTGTAAAATTGAGTTGGCATACTTACTTTTACCAAGTCATAGCTTTCTTTTCACTCTCTTTTAATTTCCATCCCAAGAATGTGTCTAGCTGCATCAAAGTATTTTATTTCAAATTTAGCAGCAAGTCAAGATTTTAGTTTTGAAATCATACCATTCACTCTACCAGTAAATAACATATCATCAACATATAATGCAATAAAAAGGAAATGATCACCATCAATTTTATAATAAATATAATGATTTGATTTAGAATGCTCAAATCCCAAACTCAACACATATGTATCAAATTTTTGGTACCACATCCTAGGACTTTGTTTTAAGCCATACAAATATTTCTTCAATTTGCAAATAAACTTACATTTACATTTCACCACGTAGTGATCTAGCTGTGTCATATAAATATCCTCCTCTAAATCACCATGAAAGAAAGTATTTTTCACATCCATTTTCTCAACCTCTAAATCATAAGCAACAACAATAGAAAGCAAAAATCTAATGGATGTCATTTTTGCAATAGAAGAAAATATATCACCATAATCAACACCCTCAACTTGAGAGTAACCTTTTGCAACCAACCTTGATTTATACTTCTCAATACCTCCATATGAACCAATATTTTTCTTGAACACCCATTTGCAACAATCAGGTTTTCGTCCTTCAGACAATGGTACAAGATCCCATGTATCAATCTTTTTGAAACATGTCATTTTTTCATCCATAGCAATCTTCTAAGATTTTGCATCATTCATATCTAATGTCTCTTATACAGATTTGGGTTCATCCATGTTAATATTCAAAGAAAAAATACATCTACAATCATTAGGTGAATACCTTTTAGGTGGTTGTCTATGCCTTGTAGACCTACAGACAAGTTGAGTAACTGGAGGTTCTTCCTTCTCTTCTAAACATTTAGAGCTAGGTGATCTCTCCTCAACTTTTTGTCTATCAATGGGCCCCGATTCATCTTTCTTAGGTGTAGAAGGATATTGAATCACATCTTCATGTTTACCTTGTTTTGGCTGCAATGTAACAAAAGAAGGATTAGTTTCTCTAAAAATCACACTTATACTATATATTACCTTTTGTGCAATAGGATCCCAAAGCTTGTAGCCTTTCACACCATAACTATATCCAATGAAGATAAATTTCACAACCTCATTCTCCAACTTTGTTCGCTTCTCCTTTCACACGTGCATACGCCTTGCAACAAAAAACTCTAACATGTCTCAATGAAGGCTTGTGACCTGACCATGCCTCTATAGGAATCTTATCAACAAGAATTGATGTAGGAGACCTATTAATCAGGTAACAAGAAGTGGCGCCAACTTCAGCCCAAAACCTTTGTTCTAGACCAACACCACTCAACATACTTCTAGCCTTCTCCATTAGTGCCTTGTTCATTCTTTCTACAACTCCATTCTTTTGTAGAGAATGCATAGTTGTCTTATGTCTAAGAATGCCATAATCTTTACAGAATTTATCAAAATCATTAGAGAAAAATTCACCACCATTATCAATCCTCAAAAATTTTATTTTCTTTCCATTCTAAAACTCAACCGTTGCTTTAAATTCTTTAAATCGATTGAAAACTTCAAATTTACTCTTTATAAAATATACCCATGTCCTACTATAATCATTAATAAATGAAACATAATATGTGGATTTACTAATCAAAGAAACGTATACAAGACCAAACACATTAGAATGAATAAGATCCAATACACAATAAGATTTATGAGAACTTGAATAAAACTAAATGTGATTTTGTTTTTCATAAATACAATGCTCATAGAAATCAATTTCAAGATTACAACTAGACAAACCTTCAACAAGGTTTTTATTTTTCAAGGTCTTTAAACCCTTTTCTCCAATGTGGCCAAGTCTTTGGTGCCATAACATAGTTTTATTTGCAAATAACTTTGACTAAAAAAAAGAGCACCCTTGGGTACCCAAAATCCATGACCATTTGTTAAAGGTGAAACCCTCACTTCTTCCACATACTTTCTTTTCACATAAGTACTATTACACTCAACAGTGCATGCATCAAGCTTATACAATGTACCATATTTGACACCTCTAACAATCACCATAACACATCTAACCATCTTAGATCCTACATCAAAAAATACTACTTGCACACCCGCATCTATTAGTTTGCTTACAAATAAAAGATTTTGTGCTAAACCAGGGATATGCAACACACCATTAATCCTTTTTATTCTACCATTAGGGAGCCTGATTTTAACTTTACCATGGCCAACAATGTATAAATGAGAATCATCACCCAAGTACACTTTACCTCCATCAAATTCTTCATATTTAGAAAACCAATCTCTATTAAAAGTCATATGGAACGATGGACCTGAGTCAATTAACCATGCATCATTACCTGCACGAGTTGTCAAAGATGCAATGAATGTGTCACCATCTTCCTTCTCAGACTCAGAATCAAAATCAAATTTCTTCTTTTTCTTCTTTTCTTCTTTTCAATCCTTATGAACATGTCTAGTCTTACCGCATATCCAACAAATAAATTTGGACTTTCTAAGAGATTTACCTCTCCTCTTAGACTTGGATTTGTCATGCTTCTTATTTTTCTTGCATTTTTCAAAAAAAATAGGGCCTCCTTGGTAGTGATGGATACCTTCCTCCTCATCTCTTTAGAAAGCAAAGAACCCACCACATATCAATATTCAATATAACAAAAGTACTAGAAATAGCCATAACAAGAGAATCCCACAATCAGGAAAAGAAAAAAGAAGGATCTAACATTTCTCCTCATCCATTTTTACACCAACTAATGCCAATTGAGCCACCAAAATATTGAATTCTTCCAAGTAGTTTGTGATTCATCCACCCTCTTTCATTCTCAAGGAATACAACTTCTTCCTTAAGAAAATCTTGTTCACTAAAGATTTAGCTCAATAAATCTCACCAAACTTCTTCCATAGTTTTTGTGTAGAGGAATCTTCATGGACATTAATTAAAATAGTTTGCAAGCACAATTTGATTAGACCCTTGGATTTACAGTCCATAACATCATATTGAGCAACCTAAGTAGGGTATGCAATCCTTGAAACATTCTCATCAACATCCCATAGATCTTGATCTATCAACAGATCCTCCATATTTAGCTTCTACATTTCAAAATTATTTCCAAAAAATTTATCCACCTCTATTCTCTTTGATGAACTTGCCATTTGAAAATTCCTACAACATGATCACAAAGTATCTTCTGCATGAGCTCCCATTCAAATCTGGATTTTTTCAAAAACCCCAACAACCTACAACTAAAACCAAAGGTGATTAGGCTATAATACCACTTGCAAGGAAGTTAAGGTAGCAAAACAACTTCCTACACTAATCTTGAGAGAAGACTAATGCAAAAATTTACAAATCTTTAATAGTTACAAAAACTTAAAAAGAGTAAACATAAATATCATGCATACCACGACATAGTAATTTACATGGGGAAAACCTTTTTGGGAGAAAACCCCACACTCCATAAGCCACCCAATATATATATATATATATATAGTTCAAAAATCACAAAGATTACAATATACTTGCAGAACAAGCTTCTCACAGGAGTATCACCACCAAAGATCAAGAGACAACATGACCACTATCAGACTCTCAGAACACATCACCCTCTACCGCAATTATAATACAACGCCCTCATATAATAGGGTTAGAATCTAAGGCAAGTCGGGCCAACAAAATATCTACGATTAGATCTAAAACCCAATAATGAACTGCCCATATTTATAATATATCATTATTTAATGTATGTCAACCATTTTAGGAGTTTTTGATATATAAATATAAATATATATATATATATATATATTCTATCAACAATAGCCTTTATATAATTACAATGTTGAGACACATTTTCCCAACATTGCCCAAGGTGTTTTTTTTTGTCTTCTTGAACTCATTGGAAAGGTGACATAGTGCTCCACACTATGGTGCTAGTGATTTTTACAGATTTTTTTGTTTTGATAGTGTTTTTCTTGCTAGAAGTCAAGTGTTCCTATTGAGCTTCGAGAGGTCATATCTTGTGCATACAAAGTAAGATTTTGGACTTCAAATAGTCAACAAAAAACTTGTTTAGAGCAGTACATAGTGGATCAAGTTTGAAGTTGTTTAGACATGATTTATTTGTTGTTATCCTAATTTGAGTTGTTTATGGATTGTTTTGAGAATGGTGATACTATGAGCTCATGGATTGTCGGATCTTGGAGATTTGATGTTGAATTCATTTTATACTCAGTTGCACATCTCTGATTACTCTCATTTGACATGGTTATCAGTATATGGTTGGATTTTTATTCTTCATTAGTGTATCTATAAGTTGTGTAATGTTGTAGGTGGTCTATACTTACATATTGCACTTATGACTTGGACGTGGGTTGTCTATGCCCATAGATATTTCAATGTTGATGCTTTTTTAGTCTGGTGGCTTGGTCTAGTCACTTGGTTTGTTGTTTTTGTTGTCATGTTGAGGAGGTGATATGGTATTACCATGTGCAGTCATGATATGAGGCCTATGTAGTTGACTATGTTATGCAAACATGTGGGACACGGTTGGATTGTGTTGTTAGTACATTTGGTGGTAATCATGGTGTCATGGATATTTCTTGTGCTTTAGATAATTTGGCATGTCATGATGGTTTATGCAGGTGCATTGTTGGTGGTGTTGGTTTGGTTCCTAATTCGGGTTTTGGCGGTGTATCTTCTTGGTATGAGGATCATAGTTTTACTTTTCCTTCTTGGGGAGCTCATGTTGCATTTGAGTTATTTGATTGTGTTCAAGGGCCTTTGATTGATATTTATGAGGAGATTATTATCATGATGTCATGAATAACTTGGTCACACTTTTTAGTGGGATCTTTTGACAGTGATGGATTGGTGGTGATGGATATGTTTATGATGGTTCGGTGGTTGTATGTATCTTATTAGCTTGGAGATCTTGGTTTCACTTGTATGTTATTGATATTGCAGTTGAGTGTGTGCAGACCTAGATGATCTTCATGGAGAGGATGGTATTCATGATGCCATGTGTAGCTCGATATCGCAGTTTAGTGGGAGTTGTTGGTAGTGGTTTGGATGCATCATTGGTTATGGTTATCTTCATGTGATTGGAGATATGCTTTCTTGGTTTAGAGTATGTTTGATATTATGTCATGGTTTAATCTTGATGTTAGCTTTGAGTTTTGGCATGTTATATGTGTTCTCTTGAAACTGCAAAGTATGTATTGGTGTATGTGATCTCTTAGGAGGAGATGGTTAGATCATGTTGTCATGTTTATATTAATGATTCATGATTGGAGCTTTGATATTGATAGTGTGTGGTTCTCTTTGTTTTTGGTACATTGATCATTTGCTTGATTACTTTATGATGGTGCTATGTTGCATTTGGATTTTGACTTGGATTGATTGGTTATAGGTACACATGGATACTTGGAGACCTAAGTGATGATTAGAGTTCTCTTGTGATTAGATAAATTTTCTTGATACAATTACTCTTTGGAGCTTTAAGTAGGAAGACCGAGGAGCTTTCACTTGGGTATGGACGTGAGTTCATGATGGATTGATAGAGGAGATTGTTCCTAGAGTGATTCATGATGGCTTGGTTATCTTTGAGGAGCATTCTCATTCCCCACTCTTGGTCTACTCGACAATTTATTATTTGAGAGGTATTGCCCATTATATCTTTCAGATGTGTTATGTTTCGTGCTTTGATTTCTCATGGGATTGAGTTTATTCATGGTGATTTATTATGGAGACTCATTTCAGGATTGTTTAACATGAGTTTATATGCTTTATCTTTCATAGATATAGATCTTGAGCTATGGATAGTTAGTTCTAGAGGATTCATTTTGAGGGATGCTGTGGCATGGTTATCTCCTTGTGTATTTGAGTTTATGATATCATTGTTTGATGAGGATTGTTAGGAGATGATTTATGGGATGATTTCCAAATTTGGGGAAGGTTAATTTGAGTTTGATCTTATTGATTAGAGAGGCTTACATCCATGTTGGCAGTGTTACATTGATTCATATATTGTACTTGTTCTATGAGATTGAGTGTTATGGGTGTTGTTGAGGTTTTTCATTTAGGGTTGTTAGGAGATCATACTTGACATAGTGTTACACTTTTGAGGTGTTGGTAGGACATTTTATGGTTTATAGGTTTTCTCTCTTCATGGTTCCTTCCTATATGTTCATGTTCACATGATTTGGGGAGGATGGTGGCAACATGTTCTGAAAGATTATGAAACTCTTTAGGTTGTATGTGTGGATCATTGTTATTATTCTTGGTACTTCATGCTTTGATTTACTTATCACACCTTGATATAGTGTTGATTGATAGACTTGATATGCTTTGACATTACCTATGTAGTGAGAGTTCTTGGATATTTATGTTCTTCATTGATAGGTTTGATATAGGGAGCTTTATTGCAATTTATGGGTTACATATGTTCTTGGCATGAGTTTACTGATGTATTGATGCCTATGAGGTATGGATGGTTGGATGTATTAGCATGTGTTGTGGAGGATATTTCTGATCATGTGGGTTTTTCTTCATGACAATAGCTTGGTTAGAGTCTTTGTTATCACTTGGATTGGTGCATCTTCACCTTGGAATGTTTCTTTTCTTCCATTGGTGGCACATTGGAGGATGAGAGGAGTTCTTGCTTGAGATGGTGGTCACTTTGTTCTTATTGCAGGTATCTTGATGGAGCATGAGAGCATGTTGGAGATTCATGTGGTTACAAGTATGGATATGATGATGTATTTCATGTATTGATCCCTTATACAATGTATACAACAAGTGGGAGAATGTTAGGATATGGTGTTGTACACCATTGCATAAAATGATTTATTATAATGTTGTAATTAAATAATTATTTAGTTGTGATGCACATTGGTGGTTTGGTTAATCACACTAGGTAATTATATGGAGGACCACTTGATGTTGTATTGTAACATTGTATTATTATTTATTATGTGGGAGACATGTGATAATAATTTAATATTAGAGAAATATTAAATAAAGTGGTCTTAATACCCAATATTAAATAAGAGATTAGTGGGTTTGTATTCACATGGTTTTGTGGTACATGGTTTTATCTTACCACTAGTTGTATTTGTGTTAGCTTGTATCTATAAAAGAAAACACATGTTTAGTGGTTAAGGTTGGCTAAGTGGTTTGACTATCATTATTGAGTCTTTTTGAGGAGTGCATATGTAAAGCATGGCATGGGATGTGTGTATTCATGCTTGGACACATGAGGATGCATTGAAGGGATTGATGCTTTAGAGGTGTTCATTGTAACTCATGGATGACTCTATTGGTGATTAATATGATGGAGTATGGATGCTTTTGGAGGATAGGTTTTTCCCTCTTGAGGGTTTTTCCAGGGTATATCTTGTGTCATCTTTGTTGGGTATGTTGTCTATTTTCTTGCATATGGATTCTAAGTACTTATTTGCATAAATTTATTTTTTGGGTTATGTGGAAATTATCATTAGATGGTTGCAAGTTTCCTTACACAAAATGGGTACCCCCTCACTTCGCTTAGGTTTTACTTGCCCTATAGTGTTAATAGTTTTTCTAAGTCCTGTAGGTTTTAGATCAGTTATCTCAATAGTCCAAAATCACTTGGTCAATTCCTCAAAAACCTAAAATTCAATATTCCAAATGGTTGAAATTCCATCATGGATGAAATGACATTAAGAAATAACATAATTTATCTTTTAGAATTTTTAAAAATACCCAAAAACATGCAATTTATTCACTTGTAGGTTTTTGCAGTCCATATGAAACATGTCAAAAGTTTCACAAAATATTCACTTGTAGATAGTAATCCCACATATCCAGATGTGACTTCAAATTCCAAATATTTATATGTGACTTCAAATCCCACTTAGTTCATTAGTGACTTCAAATCTCGTAAGTTCACTAGTGACTTCAACTTTTGCATGTTCAGATAAAAGGGGTAGTTCCACAAAGTTCACTTCCAAAGTGAAAATCCACATGTTTCGATGAGAAGTGAAAATACACATGTTCTAATGTGAAGCTATCAACTAGATTTTAATATTGGTAGAAGTTTGGATCCTATCCAAATCAGATTTTTTTGAGTGGCATAATGTTCAACTCACTTCAAAATGGAAATCCATACGAATGATGACATCATCCACACATCATGTTGAGGTAATCAATTCCAAAGAGTTAATTAACCAAAAAAATCAAGAATATGACATCATATTCTATTATGATGATGTTGTTGGTAGGAGAAATGGGTCCAAGTGAGATTGATACTACATTAAAAAGTGTAGTTACACTTGATCCTATCCAACCCACAAGGTGCACTTGAGCCTATCTAGCCTGCAAAGTTCACTTCAAAATGAAAGTTTTGCATGAAGTGAAGTTCTACAGGGTGCACTTGAGAAGGGAAGTTTCAAAAAGTTCACTTTCGATATGTAATTTTGCAAGTTCTTATACAACAAATTTTCCACATGACTATCAACTCAATTTAAGTATTTGCAAAAGTCTTGATCCTATGCAAATTGATTTTTTCTAAGTGGTATAATGTCTAGTTCACTTCAAAATGCCTATAATCTGAAAAAATGATGAGATCATCCACATTTCATGTTGACATCATCAATTCCAAAGAGTTAATTAAGCAACCACTTCATGAAGGATAATGTCACCTTCCCCTATGATGACATCATTAGCGAGAGAAATGGCCAATTAAACCTTATGCCTACATTAAAAAGTGAAGTTTCACTTGAGCCTATCTGACTCGCATGGTACACTTGAGCCTATCCAACCCACAAGGTGCACTAGAGCCTATTCAACCCACAAGGTTCACTTGAAAAGGAAAGTTCCACATGGTGCACTTGAGAAGGAGATTTTTTAAAGGTGCACTTGAAAAGGAAAGTTCCACATGGTGCACTTGAGAAGGAAATTTTTTGAGAGTGCACTTGAGAAGGAAAGTTCCACAAAGTTTACTTTCAATATGTGATTCCATAAGTTTATGCAAACAACTTTTATGCAAGGCTATCAACATGATTTAAGTATTTACAGAAGTTTGGATCATATTTGAACCAAAATTTTTTGAGTGGTATAATTTTCACTTCACTTCAAAATGCTTCCAATTCATACAAATGATGACATCATCCACACGTCATGTTGACATCATCAATTCCAAAGAGTTAATTAAGAGATGACATCATTAGTGGGATAAATGGGTCTATTTGAGTTCGATACTACATTAAAAAGTGAAGTTGCACTTGAGTGTATCTAAACAAAAAAGTTCACTTGAGAAGGAAAGTTTTGTAGGGTGCACTTGAGAAGGAAATTTTTGCAAGGTGCACTTGAGAAGGGAAGTTTTTCAAAGTTCGCTTCTGATAGGTAATTCCACAAGTTCTTACGCAAACAACTTTTTTGCATGACTATCAAATTGATTTAAGTATTTGTGAAAGCTTAGACCCTTGCTAAACCAAACCATTCCAAACATAACCATCCAGTTCACTTTAAAATGCTTGCAATCCATAGGAATTATGACATCATAATTTCAAAGACTATCATGCATTTTGTGGGGAAGATGGCTCTATTTGACCCGACTAAGCAAAGGAACTTCAATCCAACTGCACTTGAACCAAATGAAGATGTGTGAGTAATATACTTCCATTTGAACTCAATAGATGTAAAGGAAAAAACAAAGTGATAAAGGTTATGCCAAGCATGTGAAAAAAAGAGCATGTCATCATAACCAATTAGAACCAAAAGGTAACGAAGGCCAAATAATAAATTGTTGAAATTTTTTTTTGCCACAACCAAATGCAAAATTAACAAAACACATAAAAAGTGATATGAAGAAGTATAGTTATTTCAAAGTCCAAGGTGCACTAAGGTTGTGTTATTAAAAAATGAAAAAAATATAAGAATGGATACTTTAGATGAAAACCATGCCGTAGAATGGAAAAAATTTCCAAGAGCTTACATCAAACAAATGATGTTATTAAGAGTTACAACTATAACAAGTGATTCTTGGAACACATATTGAGTTTGTAACAATAAGTGTTATGTGTTTAGGTTTTTGCATTACTCCAAAATATTATTTTAAAATTTACATGATTTTTTTCATCCAAATTTATTCAAAAACATTAATTTTTAGTCATTTTTTCTTTGAAAACATAATTTTTCTAGCTTTTCAAAAAAATTTAAAAAACATACCAAACTATTCACCATTCACAATTCTTAATAGAAAAAAAATGCCATGCCAAAGGCATAAATTAATAATAAACATACATACTTCAAAATACCATTATAAGGATAATGCTTCCATCTAGATGTTTGCATGACAAAGTTTTAAATAAATTAATTGGATTAAAAGTATTTTGTTGCATCCACTTGGATCCATTGGGAAGATTATGCTGAAATAGAGCAAAAGTTTCCACATGTTTTACATGCTTTTGAGAGTTCTTGAAAAAAAAAAGTGTTATGATTTATGCTTAATATCTATGTCTACTACCCAAGATCATCGGGGATGATGATTCACAAGGGGTGGATATGTTACACCCTATTGTGTATTTACATAGTTACTATTACCAAGCTAGATGAAATACTTACTTATATGTGTGTGTTTGTAATTTTTATGGAAATAAATGTGATTATACTTTGTTTATATGAATTATTGGAATTATAATGAATAAATGGTTGATTCAAATTGATGTTATATATGTATTAATAACTATGGAATATATGATGCAAATGATTGTTTTGTGATCAACTGACTACCATTGCAAATGTGTCAAGTTGGTTGTAGGAACAAGTTTACACCTTTGGAAGAGAGGGGAAGTATCACTGAGGAGAAGAGTTTTGGTCATGCAAACCTTAACGAGTCTAACTAAGCTTTCACACACTCACTTTTAGATTGGTCAAGTCAAGTCAATAGTTATGGGAAATGGTAAGATACCTTAGTTTGGTTGTTCGTGAACTAGGAAAAGTTTTGGTTTGATTGTGAAAAAATTCTTGATTTAAGTGATTGAGTTTCTTTGTATCTATGAGTACTTTATGAGTATAATCGATGAGATATATACATAGGATGTATAAATACATACATATATGCATGTCTACGATGAACTCATACACATGAGTAAAGACATACGTAAATATACGTAGATAGACATATCTATGCATGCTTATGGACGAATTATCCATATGCATGGGAACATCAAATTAACAAAGCGGCATATATATATATATAATATATATATATATATATATATATATATATATATATATATATATATATATATATATATATATATATATATATATATATATATATATATATATATATATATATATATATATATATATTGTATATATATATTGTGTATATATATATGTATATATACTTTATGTATATATATATGTATACGTATAAATATTGATAAACGTGTATGTATTGATGTGATGGAAACATCCATACAAGTGTATTAATATATAATTATACATATGTATATATGTATATATATGCATGTGCAATATTAATTTAGAAATAAATGAATATAAGTTTATGCATTCGAATATCGTAAAAGATATATATATATATATATATATTTATAATGTTGTTTATTGGATCCTAAGAATTTTATCCTACTCTAAATGTGCAAAACAACTTAAAAATGCAAGTGATAAAATACCAAAGACACCTCAAGATTAGCCAAAAGAGAGATAAAACAATAAGGAAAATGGACAAAACAAGACACAAACGATTTCACCTTCCTTGATGTTGATGTCTCTTTGATTGGCCCTTGCTTAGAATGATTTGTGTGCTCCTTAGATGATTGCTTGAGTGACTAAATGCAAGGTTAGATGTGCAAAAATGACTAAATGAGATGGCTAAATGATGGCAAAGGATGCAAATTGGCAGCATGTAGTTATGAAAATACAAAGTGTTGAAAATGCAAATTGGCAGCATAAGGTTGCTCCAAATGAAAGTGTTGAAAATGCCCTTGAGGAGGGGGTATTTATAGGAGAATTTGAATTCTCTAGAGAATTCGACGGTCAAGATTGATCCAACAAGGCCAAGATGAAGGGCTATGGTGGGTTGAGAACCCACAAGCCCTCACATCTTGACATGAGGATGAAGTGGACAAGGGGATATGAGGTGTAAGTGAGGTGTCAAGAAGGTACATGAGGTGGAGAAAGGACATGCACCTTGGGGAGTGAGGAGATTTCCTTAAAAAAGGGATTCCTTGTCCCCAAGTGGGAGTGAAAGGGACATTTGAGGAATTTTGGAATTCCTCAAAAATCTACATGGGAAAAGGAAAGGTGGTTGGGTGGTTGGGGATATAAATGTGAATTAAATTCACATTCCTAGGAGGATCTAGAGGATAAAAGGTGGGCTCCAAAAAGGTGGGACTTGGTCACATGTAGAGATTGTGACAAGTCCAAGGTTCTAGAAGCCTTGGAAGAATGGAATGTGAATTAAAAATTCACATATAAAGGAGGGGAATCTAGGAAAACAAAAAGGAATTAAAAATTCCTTGGGGAATGATTAGGCTTAATTAATCAGTAATTAGAAGATAAATGAGGATTAGAAGCCAACTTGCAAAAGTTGGAGGATGTGACACATCCTAATCAAGGATTAACATGTGCACATCTCTAATGAAGAAATTAGGAGATGGATTAGGATTAGATGAAAATGACATGTGAGAAATTAAATAAATGTAATATTTATTTAATTTATTTGATGAAAAGAGGATTAAGGAGGGTAAGGTATTTAATTATTAATTAAATATCTTAGGATTTGCAGAATTAAAGATACACTAAATAATAGTAATATTATTTAATTAACCTCGATAAGAGGATGTTTAGATGAAAAGTGATAAATTTGGACAAATTAAGTGTCCAAATTTGGATGTCTACATTTTGCCCCTCTTTGAGATGGTGCTATGAAGTAGCATCATTTCAAAGAATATTAAAATATAGAACCTAGAAGAAGATGGTTAGATTAGAAAAGATGCCCCAGTCATCAAAGGGATGACTAGGAAGGAAGGCGATGGGGGTGAAGATGAAGAGTAGGGATTGAGGATGCCCCCTCGAGAGGACATGCGGGTTGAAGAGAACACGTGTGTGCTCTTGAAATAGATGATGTGATACAAGGGGAGATGAGGAAGATGATGTAAGGTGATGGGTAAGAGAGAAGGAGAATCGAGAGGAGATGGATGAAGCACAAATGGATTTGAGGACAAAAGGTGATGTTGCCCCAGTCAAGGTACAAGCCAAAATGGGTTAATGATGGATGGAGTGTTGTCAATGAGGGAAATTAAGGATCCCAAAACAACACGAGGATAGGGAAGGATACATCCCACTGAGTGGTATTGATGAGGGAAGGATACATCCCAAAACACCACTAAAGGATAGGGAAGAATACCTCCCGATGATGATGATGATGAAAGTGTTGTTGATGAGGGAAGGATACATCCCAAAACAACACCAAAGGGATAGGGAAGAATACCTCCCGTGACATTGATGAAAGTGTTGTTGATGAGGGAAGTATACATCCCAAAACAACACCAAAGGGATAGGGAAGAATACCTCCCGATGATGATGATGAAAGTGTTGTTGATGAGGGAAGGATACATCCCAAAACAACACCAAAGGGATAGGGAAGGATACTAATAGATGATGATGATGGGTCAAGACTGGTAACGAGACTGGGGACAAGACCAAGGATTCGATTAGGTGATTTGTACGAGATTGAACAGATGAGGAGAAGATTGTTATGTGAGATGGAGAGAAGGATCTTAAGATTTGGTTTGATATCCAAAGATTTGGACTGTAGATGGACTAAAGCTCAGATTAGGGGTTTGGTTAAGCTCAGGGTGGGATAAGATTAAAGCTCAGAGGAGGATTGGATCGAAGACTAGAATGAGTGAAAGATATGAGTGGATTGATTTTACACCGAGTTCCGGGGTTTAGAAGGCGTAAGGTGTTGACAATCGGATTTTTCCTGATTTGGCAATTTGTCAAAAATTGTCAAATTTTGCCATTTTAGGAAACCTCGCGGATATACTTTTGGGAGTCCAATTTTTTTCCAAGAAATACCCAATATTGAGATAGGATGAATTGCCAACTAACATCCCAAATTTGAGATATGCATTTTGAGTTATGAGTGAAATTTTTTTTTCAAAATGCTGGAAAAAAAAACACTAAATTGGGATTTTGAGGATCAAGATGAAAGTTTGAGGCCCCGAAAATGGGTCAAAACGGATTCCAATAGCTTTCAAAGAAACTAGTTGGAAATCCACTCGTTATCTCATAACGCAACTACCCATCAAATTTTAGCTCAAACGGACACCCGAGTCAAAAGTTATGGCCTCCGAAAGTTGCAATGTAAAAATCAAAAATCAATTTTAAAAATTTCAAGACATGGGTTTTGTTCGGGAGCAAAAATAAGGAACTGGGTCGGAATCGGTTTTTTGAAAAAGAGAGTAAAAATGTGCATTTGGGGGGATCAAAGCTTGGGGAGAGTCTTTGCTTGCTAACTGCAGTGAAGTCTTCTTGCTTGCCATTGCCAGATGTGAGGCGATCCCACTGCTATGTGAGCCTCCTGTAGTGGCCCATTTGGTGAACCCATGCTGACTTCGTGAACCCGTATGCAGTGGTGTGATGGTGAAACCAATAATAGGGGGCAAGAAAGAAGAATGCAAGATGCAAGAGAAAGGATGAAGAGAGAGGAAAAAAGATGGAGGGATGGGGGGATTGTGAAAAAGGATGAAGGGATGGGGGATACATACAAGATGATGAAAATAAAAAATAAAAAATGAAATGCAATCCTAATGCAATTTTCCATCTATGGAGCACTGATTTTTGCTATAGCATAAGACACAAGATGCCAGGGTATGAAGAACCAAGGCAGATTAGTGTCTAATGCATGAAACAAACACAACAGACAAGAAGGCTATCCCAACACCCCAAAGTCACGAAGACCTTGGTCGGGTCAGGTATTGAGATAACCACAAGCACAAAAGGATGCCCCAGCATAACACAAGACCTCGAGAATCTTAGTGGATACTACGTGGGACAACCAAGAAGACACAATCAAACAAAAAAGAAAGATATGCCCCTATGTTTAACCAATCAAAACACACCATAATATGAGGGATTATGGCGGCCTTGACAAGTGATGATAGGGAGCACAAATGATAAACAAAAGCCAAAAGCATCAAAAGATCACAATCAATTTCAAATGTCCTTTGCCATAGGATCAAGGGGATAGATGGGATTGATGAGGTCTGTTAGGAAGGATGCATCTTGTTGAGACCAAAGATGATGGATACTAAACTAAAAGATCATTATGATGTGGGATGTTCAAAATCGATTGGATCTCATGATACAAGTGGATCTCATTTGTTAGAACCCCGGTAGATAAGGGCATGAAAGCGTGTACGACACAAGGAAGATAAGACATGGGACTGACACACCCTAAGGACCTAGGGGCTCGGGGGCCGATCAAAGATTAGCCTTGCCTACGTGAAAGCACAGAGCCCTCGTAGTTCAGTGAAAGGTGGACGACTGACCAAGATGGAGACCTTGATGGATGGTAAAGATAGGATGGACAAAAGGAGAAAGACCGATGATAGATAATAGAAGAGCAAAGTGAAGATCGATGATGGAACCCCGGGGGCGGATCAAATGATCGACCTTGCCTACGTGAAAGCGCAGGGGCAACGTAGTTCGACAAGACCAAAGGCAAAAAATGGATAAAGGATGATAAGATGATACGATAAGTGGATAAAAAGATGGGACTGATACGACAAGATAGGATAGACCTGTTGGAGTGGATAGGATGATGATGATCAGATAAAGCTCAGGGATGGGATAGTTATCCAAAGCAGTAAAATGAGTTGGGAGGACGATATGATAGATAGATGAGTGATGAAAAGTGATAGGAGATTGGAAAGATGTGCAAGAGAAGTAGGGGTGATGATGATGAGATAAATGGCATTGGGTTGCATGGGGGGAGGCCTATAGCCAGATACCAATGACAAGGGATTGTGAGATGGGATGAGAGGGGATGAGGATAAAGATGGCAGATTGAATAAAGATATAGGGATGGGGGAGAGGAGGGATTGTTTGGATGGATGGGAATATAAGGATTGGGAGATGAAAGGGATGCTAGGATAGCTGGATACGAAGAGAAGGATGGGGAGATGGAAGGGACGCTGTGATAGATGGATAGGAGACCCGAAGAGTTGGGAGATGAAAGGGATGCTAGGATAGATGGATCTGAAGATATAGATGGGGAGATGGAAGGGATCTTTATGATAGATGGATGGGAGATGAAGGGATGTTGTGATAGATGATGTCTCCAAGGACTATGTCACAAGCGGTGCCCCCTCTAGATATGTCATATATGAGGAGGCATGAGAGATAAAAGACAAGTGGATGGGAAGATAAAAGAGATAACTAGATGAGGATAGGATGGGTGGCTAAGGAATATGATAGTGCATGGATGAAGGGAATATATACCAATAGGTGTCCAAAGCATGCATAGATAGGTGCCCCAATTGTGATCAAGATCACAAGAAGGATGGAGGGGATGGGAGATAAATGGGATATGATGGTAGGATGTGGAAAATAGGAGGGATGGAGGGATTTATGAAGAGGACGGATAACAAGAAGATGGGTGCATAGCTAGAAGCATAGTGGATAGAGGGAATGCATATCAGAAGTTGCCCCAAGTGCGGATAGGTTACATAACACACATTTGCAGGAGTTTTCATCATAGTACTTATCAAGCTTGTTGCCAGTTTCACCGTGGATGGGTGTTCCTCTTTTTTGTTTTGTTTTTGTTTTTTTTTTTTTTGTGGATTTTTTGACTTTTTGGATGTCATGCAGAAGGAGATGGGTAAGGATAGGGAGGCAAATAAGTGGATTTAGAAGACATGTGATAAGGATCAAGGTGTTATGAGCCCATGTTTGAAGTGACTGTTGGATGTTGGTACAACCTTATTAGGATAAATGGATTATGCATGACGGTGGATTAGAGGGATTTGATGGGGTTGATACATGGGATAATGGATGGGATATTTGAAAGGGTATGGATAGAATGAGGGGGTTGATACATGGGATAGTGGATGGGATGCTGGAAAGGGTATGGATAGAATGATGGGGTGGATATGTGATGGGGGGATGTGTTCAGGACCAACATTGGCACATGTGGTGGTGGATGTGAAAAGATAATAGGATTAAGGGATGGAGAATGTGGGGATAATGGAGGAGATGGAATGGTGAATTTCAGGACATAAGGACCCAAAACAGACTTAGGAGATGAAAGGGGTGTATGATTCGCTTTTGGATTAGTGACTTTGGATGTTCTTACTGATTGTTCATGTGATGGCATTGCATCTTTTTTCTTTGGGATCCACATGGTTTTGATCTTTGCTTTGGTGGGTCTCTGTGGCCTACGGAGTTGATGTAGATTTAGATTTTTCTTCTCTTCACCATGTCTTTTAGAGGGGACCTGGGGAGTCGTAGATTCATGTGGATGTTTGGATTTATGCATTTTTTCTTTAACAACCAAAGTGCTTCTAGTAGCAATGGGATGGGTGTGAGGAGATGTATGATGTGGAGTGATGGAGGTAGAAGTATGAGGATTATGTGTGGATGGAGGATGTTTAGGTAAGTGCCTTTGTTGATCTTGACTATGGGGTATGTGAGAGGGATGCTTATGATGGATGAAATGGATAGGTGTTGGATGGATGAAAGGATGAGACAGAGGAGGTGATCTGGGGACATATGGACCGAAAGCAGCCATAGTGGGTGGAGGGACATAAGAACCCAAGATGGATGGAGTAGATGAAGGGTGGGAGATGGTGGATGGAGGGATTTAAGGACCCAAAATGGATGGAGCAGATGAAGGAGGAATATGGACGGTGGTTTTGAGGTGATACGATAGAGGAGGAGAGATGGTAGCATATGATTTGGTAGAGCGATGGAAAGAGCTGACATTTCTTTTGGAAAAGGCTCGTTGAGGACATCTAGAGGTTGTACCAACATTTTTGGATTGCAAGTCATGAGTAGTACATCCAAGACCTTGCGGATACAAATGTTCTTTAGCTTGGATGGGCTCTATAATACCTTGCTCATGAAGGCCTAAACCTTTTCCTTGATAGTTCATTCTCTTGAGCATTCGATCTAGGATAGGATTTTTGTTGATACGGAAGAATGGCCTTGAGTTCGATATTAGGTGGAAGAGGAGGGTTGGTGTATATGCTTTGTTTTTTCTTCTTGAGGGAGACCACCATGGAGGAATGTGAGAGGACCAAGGGGATATGCAAGTGGTGTGGGGATAGCATTTTTAGGCGATGATGGGGGATCATGAGAAGGAGATGATGGGATAGCAACATCAAGAGAGGGAGTAGGGGCCATGATAGGATCTGGATTTGTGGTAGTAGGCTCATGCGATGGAGATGGAGATGGAGTAGTGGAAGCTTGAATGACAAAGGGATCATGGGATGGAATGGATAAGGTATTTGTGATCTTGAAATTGGAGCTAGATGGGATGGTAGGATCTTGATCTAGAGAAGGGGATATGTTGGCATGCTTTGGATTAGACTCTTGGCGTGACTCATCGTGTGCGGGAGGCATAATAATGGAGTCTTGTTGGGACTCTTCAAGTGGGGAAGATGGAGGGATGGAAGATTCTTGTGGTTCATTGGAATGGGTTTTGATGCTACTAGGGGTGGGAGGAGTGGATTGGATTTGGGTGGATCTAGGAGTAGAGGGAATGGATTGGACTTGGGTGTCTTCGATGGATTCGATGGTTCTTGGAGTAGGAGGTGGGGGTTCAATGGATTTAGTGGGTTCAATGGTTTCAATGGTTTGAGCAGTACTAGGGGTGGTAACGTCAATAATAGGTGTGGTATGGAGAAGGGTCTCATCACTAGTGACCGTGGATGATGGATCTAGATGGCATGGTTCCATGACTTCAAGATGTGGAGTTGGGGATAGCTTCTTTGTAATGAGTCCTTGGAGAACTTCTAAAATGAGAGACTTGCATATGGTTGGCTTGGCTAGGGTGGTAGAAATGGATGAGGGATTATGGATTGGTGGACTAGGGTTAGATGGAGGAATGGGATTGAATGTAGGACCATGAGTAGATGGGGGATTAGGATTGGATGGAGGACTAGGAGTAGATGGAGGACTAGGATTGGATGGAGGGTTAAGGTAAGGATATTGGAGTGGTGAATTAAGATAGGGGGACATGGATTGTGGATTAAGACAAGAGGATATAGGTGGTGTAGTGGGACAAGAGGATGTGGGGGATGGATTATAATAAGGGTATTGGGATGGTGGATTATGATTAGGATATGTGGATGTAGGATTAAGGTAAAAGGGTGTGGATGTAAGATTTGTATGGACAGACTAGGAAAGAGGATTAGGATAGGGGGTCATGTATGGGGAATTGTAATAGGAATATTGTGATGGAAGATGAGGATAAGAAGATGTGGATGTTGAATAAGAGGATGATGTAGATGGGAAAGGGGAAGGTACTGGATACCCCTTGTCAAAGGTAGCATAAGGAATATGATTATGCTTAATTGGATTTTGGAAAGTGGGTGGAGAAAGCTTACTAGAGATGATAGTGTCAAGGGGATCTATGTCGTATACCTCTTGATCAACCAGACTTTCGTTATCAGTGTCGACATAATTAGGGTTTCCCTTGACCACTATTGATGGAGGATGAGGATTCATGATGGTGAAAGGATAAAGAGGATGGATAAAATATTTTGGATGGGAATGGATTAAAGCTCAAATCGAGATTTTGGTCAAGCTCAGATCAGGATTGGACAAAAGCTCAGATTATGATGATTAGATGGGATTGCTTTTGATTTTGATGGGATTCGGTAGACAGATGATTGGATCGGGTAGATGATTTGATGAATTTGATTAAAGTACTAGATCAGTTTGATTGGATAGGATCAAATGATTAGATGATGTTGATTGGATAATTGTGATTAGATGAACTTGATCGGATTGGTGTGCTTGGATTGATTAGATGATTGGAGGAATGGATTGGTTTGATTAGATAGGAAGAAACAAAAAGTACCACTAGATAGAGCTCAAAAAATTAAGCAATTTTGGTTTTTGAACGAAGTTGATTCGACGTACAGTTTGTAAATGGTGGCCCGGGAAGTTAGGGGCGTGTCCACCCCGCAATGCGGGGCGTGGCCGCCCTGGGATGGTCAAATTCTTGATAGGAGGAAATGGAAGGTACCACTGGATAGAACTTGAAAAACTAAGCAACTTTAGTTTTTGGACGAAGTCGATCCGATGCACGGTTCGTAAATGACGGCCCCGAGAAGTTAAAGGGGCGTAGTCAGCTTTCTGCAGTAAATCAGGGGCATAGACAGCAAAATCAGGGGCGTTGACAGCAAAATTAGGGGCGTTGACAGCTTTCAGGGGCGTTGACAGCAAAATTAGGGGCATTGACAGCTTTCAGGGGCGTTG
>VDFB02047230.1:281508314-281550826 GCA_007258455.2 Sequoia sempervirens | reverse complement strand
GGGCGTTGCCGCCTTTCTACGACCTTTTCCTGCAAAATTCTCAACCAAAAGGGAGGTTAAATGCAAGACCCGTTTGTGGGTCCCACCGGGCGTGCCAGAAATGTGATCCTAAGAATTTTATCCTACTCTAAATGTGCAAAACAACTTAAAAATTCAAGTGATAAAATACCAAAGACACACTCAAGATTAGCCAAAAGAGAGATAAAACAATAAAGAAAATGGACAAAACAAGACACAAACGATTTCACCTTCCTTGCTGTTGATGTCTCCTTGATTGGCCCTTGCTTGGAATGATTTGTGTGCTCCTTAGATGATTGCTTGAGTGACTAAATGCAAGGTTAGATGTGCAAAAATGACTAAATGAGATGGCTAAATGATGGCAAAGGATGCAAATTGGCAGCATGTAGTTATGAAAATACAAAGTGTTGAAAATGCAAATTGGCAGCATAAGGTTGCTCCAAATGAAAGTGTTGAAAATGCCCTTGAGGAGGGGGTATTTATAGGAGAATTTGAATTCTCTAGAGAATTCGATGGTCAAGATTGCTCCAACAAGGCCAAGATGAAGGGCTATGGTGGGTTGAGAACCCACAAGCCCTCACATCTTGACATGTGGAGGATGAAGTGGACAATGGGATATGAGGTGTAAGTGAGGTGTCAAGAAGGTACATGAGGTGGAGAAAGGACATGCACCTTGGGGAGTGAGGAGATTTCCTTAAAAAGGGATTCCTTGTCCCCCAAGTGGGAGTGAAAGGGACATTTGAGGAATTTTGGAATTCCTCAAAAATCTACATGGGAAAAGGAAAGGTGGTTGGGTGGTTGGGGATATAAATGTGAATTAATTCACATTCCTAGGAGGATCTAGAGGATAAAAGGTGGGCTCCAAAAAGGTGGGACTTGGTCACATGTGGAGATTGTGACAAGTCCAAGGTTCTAGAAGCCTTGGAAGAATGGAATGTGAATTAAAAATTCACATATAAAGGAGGGGAATCTAGGACAAACAAAAAGGAATTAAAAATTCCTTGAGGAATGATTAGGCAATTAATCAGTAATTGGAAGATAAATGAGGATTAGAAGCCAACTTGCAAAAGTTGGAGGATGTGACACATCCTAATCAAGGATTAAACATGTGCACATCCCTAATGAAGAAATTAGGAGATGGATTAGGATTAAATGAAAATGACATGTGAGGAATTAAATAAATGTAATATTTATTTAATTTATTTGATGAAAAGAGGATTAAGGAGGGTAAGGTATTTAATTATTAATTAAATACCTTAGGGATTTGGCAGAATTAAAGATATTAATTAAATAATAGTAATATTATTTAATTAACTTGGATAAGAGGATGTTTAGACGAAAAGTGATAAATTTGGACAAATTAAGTGTCCAAATTTGGATGTCTACAGTTTAAATAGTGTTGAATATAATATAAAGCACATATCATAAACAATTTAAAGTGCAACAATAATGAATATCGCACAATATGGTAGCAATGTGAGCATTTCATAAGTATTACCATGCTTTGCAAAATACAGGCAACATTATGTAAAGCGTGTGGAAATGATTTGTAAGACTTAGTCAAATGTATTGAAAGAAATTTGAAACACATTAACAAGCTTTGACTTGGTCTTTTATCTGAAACACCAAAACAACACATATGAAGTTTATGTGGCACCAAATTATAAATAATTGCATTCCTTTAGAAGTTTGTTCTAAGAGCTCTGTCTAGCGATGGAGGCCAAATATAAATGTAAGAATTAGTCAAATAGAAGTTGGCATAGAGAGACCTCTGAGATTAATTACCTTCCATTCCTTAATGATATTCTTGTT
This sequence comes from Sequoia sempervirens, assembly GCA_007258455.2. Lineage (NCBI taxonomy): Eukaryota > Viridiplantae > Streptophyta > Pinopsida > Cupressales > Cupressaceae > Sequoia > Sequoia sempervirens. Next base: position 281,548,996 of record VDFB02047230.1, on the reverse strand, counting down.
GTCCATGATAGAAGCAACTAGCTGTGTTGTATTTTTGAGACTTAGTTTGGAAATTTTCCACCTTTTTCTTTACCTTGTTGAGTTGAATCAATTGAGTTGAGAAGTGTCAATTCAATTACCTCATTTCTAGCCTTTAGTTGTTGATTTATGTGTATAAATAGAGCTATTTTTACCTCAAAAGGACACATATCTACACTCTACTATTATTTTTAGAATATTGCTTTGTTCGTTTGAGTTTTGTGACAGGTTTTGCAAGAGATTTAGAGAGAGATTTAGTGAGATATTTTAGAAACAATGGTAGTAATAATTGCTAAGTGTAAGAGAGGAGGACCAACTACGTCAAGGCCCCAGGTCACGGAGAGCCAAGAGGGCAAGGCTTCCTTAACTTACCTCACTCTAAAGGGGTGTTTGAAGCGAATGACAAGAATGATGAGGATTATAAAGTCCTTCAATCGCTTTGTAGACCCGAACTATAGTCTAAGCTAGGCGAGCTAGCTTTTTGGAGTTGGTTATGTGCCTCAGAAAACTCTTTGTCTAAGGATGACAGTGCAGTTTTGGGATGTCAATGCAGTGCATTGGCATCTCTCAGGAGTGCTAGCGTCTGTATGGCTAGAAAATGATGAATACAAAGAAACTGCCAAAAAGACCTACTAACAGCCTAGCTAGTACAATTTAGATGGTAAGAACATAATGAGAAAGTATTTAAAGTAAATACTAAAATGATAAAGTAAATAAACTAGAACCAAGGTGATGAAAACAATCTCACAAAAGTGTCTGTTTTCCAGCTAGCTTCAAATGCGCGTCCTCCTACACACAAGAAAGAGGGCAATTTTGTTGGGGTTGTATAGGGGCCTTCCTTAATCAAACTATCGTTTTGGTGTTTCCACCTCCACGACCAACCAGATAGCAACAATAGAGAATGTATGATAAAGAAGTAAAGAAAGAAAAAATACGAATAACACTACAAAATAGTATATAGCTACTCAACCAAATCGTAAAGGAGATGAGTGAAAACACTACCACCTCCACCAAGAGCTCACTAGCCAATGATGGAGAAAGAGAGCTTGAAAAATCACCACAGCCTCGACTGTGATGAAGGGAGGTGTTGGAAAACCTCAAGCCCCTCCTATAATGGCTTGCTTCACACTTGTTTGACGGAGTTGATAGTGTTGTTGCAATGGAGTGTTGGAGTGTTGTTGAGAGTGAAATGAAAGTTGAGAATGCTTGAAAATGCATAAAGTGATGAAAAAAAAAAGATGATTTGAATGCTTAGAGGATGAAATGGAATGTAAATGGATCAATTTGAAGAAGGGAGATAATCTATCATTTTCGGGGTTGATTGGTCAAAGAGGGACGTTACAAACCGTTCCCAATGGGAAGTGTAACACCTCTGCCAGCTTAAGATGCATTAATCCATCAGGGACGTAAGTGTGCCGCGCAAACGTCTACACGCCGCACGAGTGTCTCGACAAATATTCTTCCACCGACACAAAGGACAAATGCCAAATGGAAAGAAGTCAACAAGATGATGTGGAATTTTTCCTTCAGATTTGGTTTTCTAAGTTGAGGATGTACAAAAGGGGAATTTGCATAAGGGGTGCAAATTTTCTCCTATATATTTTTCCCCCACTTTAGCAAGCACGAATACTGATGAGTGCTTCGGTAAAGTATATCGAAGAGTGAATAGGGGTAGAAATTTTTACTTGAACTGTCAAGGAAGTAAACCATAATCTGGCGAGCTTGAAAGTGCAAGGTAAGCAAAGGACTTCATAGCCCCACAAAGCTATGAAGCTGTAGATTGAAAGCATCTTACAGACCCGCATACTCGCAAGGAGGAAACCCCCAAGATCTCTCACATGGAGGAAGCCCCAAGAGGTAAGCATCTCACAAGCCCGTAGACCTACAAGGAAGGTGTCCCCAAAGATCTCTCACATGAAGGAAACCCAGAAAAAGTGCCCTACAGGCCCACAGACCTATTGGAAAGTTGTCCTCCAAGATCTCTCACATGAAGGAAACCTAAAGAAAGTTCCCTACAGACCCGCAGATATGCATGGAAGGTGCCCTCCAAGATCTCACATGAAGGAAACCCAAAGATAGCGTCCCACAGACTCCCAAACCTATAGGGGAGCAACCTCCAAGATCTCTCGCATGGAGGAAGCTTAGAAGAAGCATCCTACAGGACTGCAGACTTGTAGGGAGGTATCCCCCAAGATCTCTCAAATGGAGGAAACCCAAGGAAGGGGACTCTGCAGAGTCAGAAAGCGACTCCATAGGCGCACCTACAAAGCGACATGTTTACTTGTAGATAGAACATGTCTAAAAGTGGCCACACAAGCTAGTAAGTGGACAGTCGATGGATTGGAAAGATTTCAAAGGGGTCCCTTGGAAACCCAACGTGAAGAAAGGGGTCCACTCAAGGGATGCACTATTTGAAAGTGTGGAAGATATTTTTCTTTCTCGAATTGATTCATCATCAAGGAATCCTTTTGAAAGATGTTCACTTCATCAAGGAATTCAAAAGGAAGAAAATGACACCTTGCAAGGGGAAGGTAGAAGTTGCTCCCACCTCAAAGAAAAGGTCTCAAGTTCTTTCTTTACAAACCCATGAAGAAGGAAACATGTTCCGTTAGGGTTTCAAGTCGAGAATGTGATTCTTTGAAAAAAAAAATTTGAAGATTCTCGAGAAAAGATTTGTTGGAAATGAATGCATTTTCTAAAAATCAGTGTGTTATAGAAATGGTGTTGTCACACATGAAAGGGACAACTCAAACAAAGAAGAGAGAAAGATAAAAGAAAAGCTAAGAGAGATAAAGACATCATGAACAAAGGGCACAGGGGTGATTTGATATTTCGGGGTCATAACTTCTCATAAATATATATGTAAGTATAATAATAGTATATAAAATGAATTGTCATCAACCCCCTAATATATTAGACCGTGTGAAGAATGCATGAGAAGACAAATTAAAAATAAAAAAATTGGGTCAACACAGAAGGGAAGCCCAAATGTTTCCAATGCTTTGCATCGTCCCCAATTTTTTCAAAAGTCAATCACAAACATTGAAGAATGATGATACAAATAGAAGAAGGTTTATGACACAAAAAACATACCTGTATCCAAGTACCAACAAGGGTGACAAGGGTCATCCAAGAACACATAACATGATCATGGGGCAACACATCACAACACGCACACACATCTAATCTAAAGATAAAGAAGAGGCCTCCCCCTAACATTGATCGACCAAGAGGTCATCCACTTCCTACTCCAAATCATTATAGGGGAAAGGAGGACGAGCCTATAGTGGTGGAATGTTAACAAGAGGAGCGTTCAACCCTCCCACAACAAGGGCTGAGGAAGAAGCCCTCACAAGGTCTCCTCCACTCAGCTCTTATGGAGCTATGGTCAACAATTTCACAAAGATCGTTGACAAGGCCAAAACTTCATCAAGAGAGTTAAACATGCACTTCATTGGAGTGTCATGTCATACCTCAACAGATGGGGAAAGATGTGCCTGAGGTTCACTGCTAGGCTCACTGTGTAACTAGAGAGCGGTGATGAACTCAGGGGAAGCCAAGACTACTTCCATTACAAAAATAGAACATGTCAGCGCGGGACCACCTTTCAGAGAAGGTGGGATCCTCTTATGTTCATCATTGTTGGAAGGACCGCTCTCCACCTTCTGCTTCATCGAGGAATGTGAACTCCCCACACATGAGGCGAGAGGTGTAGAGGAAGAGGAGGAAGAGAAAACTGCAATAGATACCACCGAAGTGTTTGACATATCTATGGGTTTCGGGAAAAGCAAGACATCCAAAAGGGACATCAACAAAGGTGGATCCACCGAAGGAGCGATTGAACACCTGCACCTTTTTAGGGTCAGGCACATTCGTACTCACAACAGAAGTCAAAAGCGATGAATAGCTAAATTGAACAAAAGAAGAGGGGAAGAGAGAGGAGGATGCGATAGGAGACCCTGATATAGGGGTGGTCGTCTCCTCTTCCTTCCTCTATAAGGCGATCTTTTCAACCACGAGAGCCTTTCACTAGTGCTTGCGCTCGCACGCAAGGCGATTTATATGACTCTTCGAGCTAGAGACCAGAGGTTGCGAAGGAACAAAATGCTCCTACTTGGCCATGAGAGTGTTCTCCATAGTTGTTTCTAACAGAGAGACAGGATCCTAAATGGGAGTAGGAGGAGTGGGTTGAGAAGTAGTGGGGGAAGTTAGCTTTAATGCCTCAACAATAGGCCTCTTCCCGTTTACCACTTTGGGAGAAGAAATGGTAGGAGGCTATGGAGGTCGAGACAAAGGATTCCCCACAGGGAGATTTCTTCCTACTATATCGAACAGACCTAGGCTTCGTGGGAAGAATAGGAAGCTCAAACATGGAATGCTTGGACTTCCACCAAGTGGGCACCATAAAATATGATGGTGCCATAGTAGGGAAAGGAGTGTCATACTAAACAATGGAAGAGGAAGGAGGATCTCAGGACTGCTTCTCTTATTCCCCTCTATGTGCCTTGGCAGCATCACTATTAGATTTTAGGAAAACCCTATGTGAAACAACATAAGGTGATGGAGGGTATCTCACTCTCGGTGTTAGGCACCCTCTCTTGTAGTTCTGATAAGTTCAATACAAAAGGTCCTTCCTAGGCGGAAGAGGAAAAATAGGCGCAGGCCAAGAGTAATCCAAAGAGTAACTACCACGGGCAACCAATGGTTTATAGCCGATGTCATGAATTACATGCACGAAACCCTTGTGGATAAATTTTAAACATTTATGCGTGAACGAGGGCACTGCATTCATAGCTACTAACCAAGGGATACCTAACTTCACTCTAAAGAGTTCAAATCCAGGGATTATGTCAAATAGAAGCTTCATAGATTTAGGTCCAACAAAAAATGACAAGACGATACTACCCAAAGGGGGCACAAAAATTATGTCATGCGTGTAGATGTTGCTCATAGGTGCATCGTACCCATCTTTGTACAAAAAGTTGATTATCAGTGATCTCCTCGGTTATAATGTTCACTTGAGACGTCGAATCAATGAGAACACCTGCTATGATGTTTCTGTTGATTCACGTAAGGATGTAGAGAGGAGATGGTTCCCTATTAAAACCCATCGGCAAATCCTACGAGGTGAAGGTTATGCCAATACCACCACTCACAAGTTGCACAGAGGGGAGAGGTTGATGAAAGAAAGAGGCCATCACACGTAATAAATGACACTCTCACAACGCCCCCAAAGGTTGCAAGATAGGATAGTGACTTAAGGTTTTTTTGCGCAACACTTTCAGAACCTTCCAACTACGCCTACTAAGGGTCACAGGTTGGGTTGTAAGGCGAAGGCCTGACAACACTCGCACCTACAACACTACTAGAATACAAGGAAAGGAACTTTTAGTACTGCCAAACGGAACCAAAATGGTTCACATCGGGTTCACCAAAATTGTAAGAGAGGGGGACCAACCACGTTAAGGCCCCAGGTTACAAAGAGTCAAGAGTAGAAGGCTGCCCTAACTTAGCTCACTCTAAAGGGGTGTTTAATGCGAAGGATGAGAATGATGAAGACTATAAAGTCTTTCAATCACTCTACATACCCAAACTATAGTCTAGGCTAGGCAAGTTGGATTTTTGGAGTCGGTTTTGTGCCTCAGACAACTCTTTGTCTGAGGACGACAACGTAGTCTCAGGCATGCTGGTGTTCGTATAGCTAGAAAATGAACACAGAGAAACTTCCAAAAAGACCTACTAATAGCCTAGCTAGTACAATCTAGATGGTAAGAACAAAATGAGAAAGTATGTAAAGTAAATACTAAAATGATAAAGTAAATAAACTAGAACCAAGGTGACGAAAACAATCTCACAAAAGTGTCTGTTCACCAGCTAGCTCTAAATGTGCGTCCTACACACAAGAAAGAGGGGAAATTTGTTGGGGTTATATAGGGGCCTGTCTCAATCAGACTGTCATTTTGGTGTTTCCACCTCCACGGACAACCAAATAGCAACGATAGAGAAATGTATGATAAAGAAGTAAAGAAAGAAAGCATACGAATAACACTACAAAACAATATATAGCTACTCAACCAAATCGTAAAGGAGATGAGTGAAAACATTACCACCTCCACCAAGAGCTCACTAGCCAATGGTGGAGAAAGAGAGCTTGAACAATCACCACAACCTCGACTGTGATGAAGGGAGGTGTTGCAAAACCTCAAGCCCCTGCGGCAATGGCTTGTTTCACACTTGCTTGACGGAGTTGATAGAGTGTTTTTGTTGCAATGGAGTGTTGAAGTGTTGTTGAGAGTGAAATGAAGGCTGAGAATGCTTGAGAATGCAATAAGTGATGAAAAAAAAAGATGAGTTGAATGCTTAGAGGATGAAATGGAATGAGAATGGATCAATTTGAAGGAGAAGGGAGAGAATATGTCATTTTTGGGGTCAGTTGGTCAAAGAGGGACATTACAAACCGTTCCCAATGGGAAGTGTAATGCCTCTACCAGCTTCAGACGTAGGAATCCATCAGCGACGTAAGTGTGCCGCGCAAACATTTGCGTGCCATGCGGGCATCCCAGACAAATATTCTTCCATCGACACAAAGGACAAACACCAAGTGGAAGGAAGTCAACAAGCTAATGTGGAATTTCGCCTTCGGATTTGGTTTTCTAAGGCGAGGATGTACAAAAGGCGAATTTGTGTAAGGGGTACAAATTCTCTCCTATACACTAAGTTGTAAGTTGAATTCAGGAGGCCAAGCTTGGAAGCCAATTAGATCAAATTGGAGCTTTGCATATACATGAATGCTAAATCTTACAAAAGGGGAATTTGTGTAAGGGGTGCAAATTCACTCCTATACACTAAGTTGTAAGTTGAATTGAGGAGGCTAAGCTTGGAAGCCAATTAGATCAAATTGGAGCTTTGCATATACATGCATTCTGAATCTTACTCTTTTATGCTTTGAATGTCTTTGGAATGATTTTGTGTTTTTCTTGTTTTATTTGGAAAATGTGATATGTTATTAGGGAAAGATTATTTTCGACCTATGTGAAATTGAAATTCACTTCTTGTTTATAGTTTTGGAATCTTTATTTCTTGAGTGTTTGCATGTACTCCATATTAAGGAGTGATTGTAAATATCAAGTATTAACTACTTCAATAGAGTGGACTCTATATAGCTAAAGCTAAATTTGTGAAGATAGGTTATGGAAACACATGTTTTACCTACTAGATGAGTCATAGTGAACTTAGAGTATATAGGTTATTCTTGGTATTAGGTTGAATCCAATGAAGGGGATAGCCTATGCATAGAATATGAATGGTCATACCAAATCAAGCTAGAATGGTGTATAAGCATGTGATATCCATTCTAAATTAGGGATGATGAATACTTTGGCCAAAGTGGTGTAATTTTCCACTGGTTACACTATCAATTCATTGTGTTACTTTTTAGCATACTAGTCCCCGATTTTCATACACGTAGAATATAGACAAGTTGTATGATAAAGTTCTAGTTATGTAGGACACAACACCAAGCTCAGGATTGGCTAGTATTTTGAGGTTTCCACACCAAATCTCTTCGTCGAATGGTAGGGCCATCTTACCATACGTGGTAGATGTGTGAGGGACCACAATAAGTCTGTGGATGGAAAAATAACACTTGAGTGATGCTTCTCCTCTCAATCGATGAGACAAGATTTGAAGGGGGATTTCCTAGATCATTTGTATTTCTAGTGCCATTGAAGCTCAGATTAGTTATGTATGTATCTTGTGTCTATATCTTTGAAAGATGGAAAACCTATTTTGTATCTAGTTTATGAAATCATTTCTTTAGAAAGATTGTACATTTTGTTGAATGAAATGAGAAAGATGAAAGATGAATTATTGCTATATCAGATATGCATATTATCTTGTTTTGAAAAGAATTTTTTTATTGTTGTGTTTGGCAATTTAGTTTAAATTCACTTGTGGTAAAACATGGGAGAATTTATTGAGTTTCAAGCAATGGGCATGTTACAACACGACTCAAGATAAGGAGATCCTAAGATGAAATGATCCCAAATATTTTCTATACCACTAGTTCCCATCAAGTTGAGCTATTTTTATTACCTGGTGTTTGGCATGGATGATTGCTTAGATATTTAAATGTTGTTAATGAAGAGGCTTGGGTCTTTTCATCAATTTAAGAGATTTCAAGGACGAGTAAAGACCATAGATTTTCAAGCAACCTTTGGTAGTTTTCCACCTATTAAGATGAGGATTAGAAGTATGACACACATCTATGATCTCAATGGTGATGTTTAAAGTTGGTCTTCTTTATAAGGAGATGATTCCCCTATATGTATCTTATTGTTGAGGGAGTCATAGTCTTCCATATTTGAAGGTTCACAACTTTTCATATTTCACACATCTTCACTTTCTTTGAGACCTTAATTTAAGCATCTTGTAAAACTACTTAAGAATCTATCCTTAATTGGATCCCTCAAATGATGGTATGGAGGAGATGCTCTTATTTTTATAACACAAGTTTGAGGGAGTCACACCTTTCCACTTCAATAGTTACAACCCTTCATTATTCAATTTTTGATAAGTTAATTTGGTGGTGTTTCTCAACTCAAGAAGCATTTTGTCAGACAACATTTTCATCATTTTTAAGCATAAAGTAATCATAAACACAAATGGAGTGATCTTTTGTTTAAGGCATAAATGGCATGAAGCAAACTTATGAGTATACTTAATTTATGACACATAAATACACATAAAATATGAAGCATGCACATCAATACACGTAAGTCATAAAGTATACACTTGAATACATGTGGGCCACAATGTATAACCATAATACACATAAGTCACAAAGTATGCACGTAAATCACAAGGTATACACATGAATACACGTAAGTCACAAAGTATACATTTGAATACAAGGTATGCAAAGTACTCACATGAATACATGTAATACATAAGGTATACACTGAAAGCATGAGGCATACACGTGAATACACATAATACATTATAATGCCCAAAATTTTACACAAACACATTAAGTGTAAACACAAATTTCAAATTTCGTTCACATACACTTGCAAAACTCTCAATTTTTTTCTACCAAAGCAAGCACTATAAGAAAGCATACAAATTTTGACCAATCATAAACTCTCATCTTTTAGTTGGATAACTAAAATTGCTTAGACAATCATGGTTGGGGTTCAAAGGGAGACGTGAAATTTACATCATCAGGGTAAACCTAGTTAGTTTTATAAACACGTTCGTGGTCAAAAAACACAATAAAATCCCAAGCTAAGTAAATACAATATATCAACATTAACCCAAAGTAATAAAAAGAGAGAAAACCCTAGGGACCAAACCTAATTCCTCGGGGGCTCGTCTTTGATGGCCTTACCTACGTATACAATTCGCAGAGGAATCGTAATTCGACAACCAAACTTCAACCATCTCCACACATGGTTGGGTAACAAAGGAAAATAATCACTAGGTTAAAAAGATGGCTTAACATCAACATCACACAAACCACTAACACTTCCCACACTTTAATATTGAAAAGCAAAGAATCAAGGACAAAGAATATGACTAATCTCACATATAGGATAATCCAAGAATTCTTATAACACATTGATTGATACATACAACCATCATTACATAAAAAATTAACCCCCAAAAGTATAAAAGACCCATTCCCTATATAAGATACCATACCAATGTTTATACCACAAAAGATCACTACTAGCACACAACCCTTTCTTGTGAAAAAATCCACACTTGACTATAAATTTTCTCATTCAATCTACCCTTCTCACATAGGTAATGAATTTTAAGATGCTAAATACAATTAAGGTGACTCTAATAGGTATACACATGATAGGTAAATTCACTTATAAGATCTCCTTGTTGTTAGATAGCTCATGCTAATACATGTACTTAAATTTATTATAGCTATCAACTGTGAGAATATAATGGTTTCATATCATTCTTGGTTAGCAATCAAATCATTATTACAAGTAATCTTCTTGTAAATATCAAATCCTTGTCAATAGTCAAATAAAACTCAAATAAAATAATGCTTAAAACTTAACCATCCAATGATAGTAAAACATATATTACTAATTTGGTTATTAATGTATTAAGGTATTTCATGGGTCATTTAAAAGTGAGAATCAACAATATACTAATGATATTTTTGAATTATATGTTAGAAACATTTGTAATCATAATAAATAAAATAATCTATTTTATCTTATTAATACTGACGTAATTAATAATGATTAGGTTTTGATAATAACTCAAAGATAAGATTTTATCAATGTATTGTCAAGAGAACCATTGTTCCTTATTTATCATTGAATTTACTTTCTTAAACACTAAAAAAAAATAATGAATATAACCTTTTATATATAACTATTGATAAATAAACCTCTATTTTTCAATTAAACAACATAAAATTGATCATACTAAGTTACTCACCCTAAGAGTTAATAATTCTAACATTTACCTAATTATTACACTTCTATTTGAATATGATATTATTTTTGTAACTATAAAACTTGTACTACTAGATCTAGATTTAATTAAGATCTTGACATACATTTTGAATTAGGTGTGATGAATACTTTGGCCAAAGTGGTGTAATTTTCCACTAGTTACACCGTCAATTCATTGTGTTATTTTTTAGCATACTAATCTGGGATTGTCATAAACATAGAATATAGACACTATATGATAAATTTCTAGTTATGTAGGACACAACACCAAGCTCAGGATTGGCTAGTATTTTGAGGTTTTCAGACCAAAGCTCTTCGTCGAAGGGTAAGGCCATCTTACCATATGTGGTAGATGTGCGAGGGATCGTAGTCAGTCTGTGGATGGCAGACAAGTGCTTGAGTGATGCTTCTCCTCTCAGTCGGTGAGCCAAGATTTGAAGGGGGATTTCTTGGATCATTTGTATTTCTAGTGCCATTGAAGATCATATTAGCTATGTATGTATTTTGTGTCTATATCTTTGAAAGAGGGAAAATGTATTTTGTATCTAGTTTATGAAACCATTTCCTTGGAAAGATTGTGCATTTCGTTGAATGAAATTAGAAAGATGAAAGATGGCTTATTGCTATATCAAATGTGCATATTATCTTGTTTTGAAAAGAAATTTTTTATTGCTATGTGTTTGGAAATTTAGTTTAAATTCACTTGTGGTAAAACATAGGAGAAATTATTCAGTTTCAAGCAATGGGAATGTTACAACATGACTCAAGATAAGGAGAGCCTAAGATGAAATGATCCCAAATATTTTTTATACCACTAGTTCCCAACAAGTTGAGCTATTTTTATTACCTAGTGTTTGGCATGGATGATTGTTCAAATATTTAAATGTTGTTAATGAAGAGGCTTGAGTCTTTTCACCAATTTAAGAGATTTCGAGGATGAGTAAAGACCATAGATTTTCAAGCAACATTTGGTGGTTTTTCACATATTAAGATGAGGATTGGAAGCATGACACACATCTATGATCTCAATGGTGATGTTTAAATTTGGTCTTCTTTATAAGGAGATGATTCCCCTATTTATATCCTATTGTTGAGGGAGTCATAGTCTTCCATATTTGAAGGGTCACAACTTTTCATATTTCACACATCTTCACTATCTTTGAGACTCTAATTTAAGCATCTTGTAAAACTACTTAAGATTATATCCTTAATTGGATCCCTCAAATGATGGTATGGATGAGATGCTCTTCTTTTTATAACACAAGTTTGAGGGGGTCGCACCTTTCCACTTCAATAGTTACAACCCTTCATTATTCAATTTTTGATCAGTTAATTTGGTGGTGCTTCTCAACTCAAGAAGCATTTTGTCATACAACATTTTCGTCATTTTTAATCATAAAGTAATCATAAACACACAAGGAGTGATCTTTTGTTGAAGGCATATATGGCATGAAGAAAAATTATGAATATACTTAATACATGACACATAAATACACATAAAATATGAAGCATGCACATCAATACACGTAAGTCATGAAGTATACGCCTGAATACATGTGGGTTACAATGTATACCCATAATACACATAAGTCACAAACTATGCATGTAAGTCACAAGGTATACACATGAATACACATAAGTCACAAAGTATACATTTGAATACAAGGTATGCAAAGTATTCACATGAATACATGTAATACATAAAGTATACACTTAAAGCATTAAGCATACACGTGAATACACAATACATTGTAATGCCCAAAATTTTACACTAAAATACAGTTAAGTGCAAAACACAAATTTCAAATTTTGTTCACATACACTTGCAGAAATCTCAATTTTTTTCTACCAAAGCAAAGCACTATAAGAAAGTGACGAGGGTGCTAACTCAAAACACAAAATCACACACAAAAAACCAAAGAATATTATTGTATTCAAAATAATGAAATGCTTACATGTAGAAGATCCCAAATCCTTGAGTTCTACGATACATGCCCTTATAGAAAATTAAGGAAGTTCCCTTTTCTTAGTATGCACTCTTTCCCCCAAAAAAGCTACTCAAAAATCAGAAACTAGCCCATAAATAACTCCTTTTTAGTTTGGAGCCAAAAAAACATTCGAATTCTGAGTTTTAGCAGTTTAGCGCCGAAAATTACAATTTGAAATTCAAATTTTAAAACTACATTAAAAAATTAGCACATTTTTGAAAATGCACCAACTTTTGGGAGTCATAACTTTTGATTCAGGACTCCGTTTGACAAACCGTTTGAACCATTGGAAAGTTCTCGAAGTGAAGAACGTGCTCAAATCCTGATTTGTTGGTTTTGATGATTTTTGGGCCCGTACGGGGCCGTTTAGTGCCTCAAACTGGACTCCAAAAATTTTTTAGGGCAAAAAGTAGAAACTGAAACTTGAATAACTTTCAAACTGGAAATGATTTTAACCTGATTCTTTCGCCAAAGTGCTTATTTTTCTGTCCTAAAGCTTCCCTTAAATTTATGTCTTCTCACGCCTTCAAATTTGCACCCGTTAAAAATAGTAGTTGAGCAGAAAAAATAGAAAAATAGTTCTGAAAGTTGGGAATTCTTATTCGACGAAAAGGGTATCAGAAATGCAAAAACATCTACAAAAAGCTAAAAGAAAGTAAAGATATTTTTGGGTGATGCAAAATTTCCCTTACACCATTGGATGCTCCTGCATCAGAAAGTATACAACTTTTGACCAATCATAAACTATCTTTTAACTGGATAACTAAAATTGCTTAGACAATCATGGTTGACGTTCAAAGGGAGATGTGAAATTTACATCATTAGGGTAGACCTAATTAGTTCTATAAACACTTTCGTGGTTAGAAGACACAATCAAGTCCCAAGCTAAGTAAATACAATATATCAACATTAACCCAAAGTAATGAAAAGAGAGAAAACCCTAGGGGCCAAACCTAATTCCTCAAGGGTTCATCTTTGACGACCTTGCCTACGTATATATTTCATAGAGGAATCATAATTCGACAACTAGACTTCAACCATCTCCCCACATGGTTGGGTAACAAAGGAAAATAATCACTAGGTTAAAAAGATGGCTTAGCATCAACATCACACAAACCACTAACACTTCCCACACTTTAATATTGAAAAGCAAAGAATCAAGGACAAAGAGTATGACTAATCTCACATATAGGATAATCCAAGAATTCTTATAAAACACTGATTAATACATACAACCATCATTACATCAAAAATTAAACCCCAAAAGTATAAAAGACCTGTTCCCAATATAAGATACAATACCAATGTTTATACCACAAAAGATCACTACTAACACACAACCCTTTTCTTATGAACAAATCCACACTTGACTATAAAGTAGATCAATATCATCCCTAAACATATCATTTCTCATTCAATCTACCCTTCTCACATAGGTAATGAATTTTATGATGCTAAATACAATTAAGGTGACTCTAATAGGTATACACACGATAGGTAAATTTGCTTATAGGATCTCCTTGTTGTAGATAGCTCATGCTAATACATGTACTTAAATTTATTAAAACTATCAACTCTGAGAGAATATAATGGTTTCATATCATTCTTGGTTAGCAATCAAATCATTATTACAAGTAATCTTCTAGTAAATATCAAATCCTTGTCAATAATCAAATAAAACTCAAATAAAACAATGCTTAAAACTTTACTATCCAATGATATTAAAATATATATTACTAATTTGGTTATTAATGTATTAAGGTATTTCATGGGTCATTTAAAAGTGAGAATCAACAAAATACTAATGATATTTTTGAATTATATATTAGAAACATTTGTAATCATAACAAATAAAATAATCTATTTTATCTTATTAATATTGACGCAATCAATAATGATAAGGTTTTGATAATAACTCAAAGATAAGATTTTATCAATGTATTATCAAGAGAACCATTGTTCCTTTTTATCATTGAATTTACTTTCTTAAATACTAAAAAAAACATAATGAACATAACCTTTTATATATAACTATTGATAAAGAAACCTCTATTTTTCAATTAAACAACTAATATAAAATTGATTGTACTAAGTTACTCACCCTAAGAATTAATAATTCTAACATTTACCTAATTATTACACTTCTATTTGAATATGATATTATTTTTGTATCTATAAAACTTGTACTACTAGATCTAGATTTAATTAAGACCAATCATAAATTTCAACATCCAGAATAATGGATGACAAATTTGATAGCTATGAACTATTAAGAATGCTTAATCAATAATAATAACATTGTAAGAACTAAACTCAACAGGTTAGGTATTATTTTGGATCATCATCTTTCTCTAGACTAAACTAAATAAATGGTGTATCTTATTCAAGAACTTTTATTTCTTTACCTCCTTTCCTAGTCTTCTATTACTAACCATGATGTAAGCATCACCTTGCAATGTTCGATATAGATAGTTAAACTCAAATAAATAAATTAAAACCAATGTTCCCAAATAATTAACATGGATTTATTAATTTTTACAACTAATTTAACATAGAATGTTAACCACTAATTCCTTTATTAGTACTTGCCATTAGACAATACTATTGCAATGAGTTTTGTTTTTACTAATTAACTAGTTATTAATAAGTTATCTTTCAACCAATCAAAAACAATATATAAAAATAAAATTCAATTCAATTCAATTTTGTAAAGTCAACTTGTAAAATACTTAACTTTATAAATTATCAAAATTATTTCTTCTCAATATGATTGGCTTTATTGAGGGATTTTAAGGAAAAAGAAACTGCACTATTATTTTGGCTAGTTTTTTGCCAAAATGATGGATGGTGGGACCTGCCACAAGTTACCAAAGGAATCGATGACATTGTCTATTCATTCAATGCCATGAATGGTGCACACTAAGTGTGTTAAACAGTAACTAACGGTGAAATCCAATCCACTAGCCGACAATTAAATATGATTTACGCTAAACTCCACTTCCATTATCTCCTATTGCTCAGTTTATTTGTATTTATTTTGGGCTACTTAATTTTAATATATAATTGTTTTTATATAATATAATTCATTTTTATTAGTATTATATTTTTATTATGAAATTTAAATTATATAATTATTATATTGTATATTTTATATTAACATAATTATTATATAAATTTTATATTTATAAAATTAGTTTTTATTATAATTTATTTTTTTATTTTGTTTGATATTTATAATATCTTTATAATATTTAAAATTTTAACATATAATTACTTTTATATAATATAATTGATTTTTAGTAATGTTATATCATATTATAATAATATTTATAATGATAATCAATTAGTTTTTGCATGCTTAATGTTGAATAAACAACCATCACTATTAAACAACTAAAACAAATAAAAACATCGCACTACTAAACAAAAAAAAATCAACAAAACAAAAGTCAAAACTAAAATATAATAATTAACAAACATTACATTTAATTTTATTCACCTTATTTAAACTTACACATATTTTATTTCAACTCTACAAGCTTCTAATTACAATACTACAAAGGCAAGTAGTAGCCACTACGTGGCACTTATTTTTAACAAAATTGATAGCATTCATAATGAACATAGAGGTTACCCAAGGGTCATACATAATTAATAGGATTCACAATGCAAACCTATCAAAAGTCAAGCACACTTACAAAGATCATAATGTATCAGGTATGACGCCAGATTCCGCAACTTTTTCCAGCAGCCACTCTGCCTCAAGATGTGTGGTCTCATGAAATACCATCGTTGCAGGGTATGCACGGAATGGATTTGTTGAAAAGGCTTTAGGAATTTTCAGGAAATGCAATTTACATCTCTGCCAGCGCCATGCGCGCCTATGCCAGAATGGGCGTTTTGGAACTGGGTATTCACAAGTGCCCTGGTAGACATGTATACAAAATGCGTCGGCATAGACAAGGCACGTGAACTATTGACAGAACACCTCAGAGAGATGTGGTCACAGGGACTGCAAGTGAATGTAGGATATGTACAAAAATGGATCTATTGAAGGTGCTTTAGAAACTTTCAAGCAATAGGCATCGGCATGTGTAAAGCCAAATTCCTCAACCTTTCCCGCATCCTCTCTGCCTGGTAGACGTATATGCCAGGCGCGGAAGCAAAGACAAGTCACATGAACTGCTTGTTTGAATGCCTTACAGAAAAAGGTCATCTCAGCGACCGCAATCATTACAGGATATGCACTAAATGGATTGGTGGATAAGGCTTTAGAAACCTTCAAGCAAATGCAATTGGCAGGTGTAAAACCTGACTCCACAACCTTTGCCAGCATTCCTCCTGCCTGCGCAAAAACGAGAGCTTTTTGGAACAGGGTATGGACATCCCTCCAAGCATAATGGTAGGGGGGAGGTTTTGGTTAGATATCGGTCTTAGACATGTATACAAAATGTCGAATCATAGACAAGGCTCGTGAACCTTTGTGGCAGAATTCTGAAAGAGATGTCATCTCATGGACTGAAAATGATCGCAGGATATCCCCAAGTCAAACAAGGCACGCGAACTATTTGGCTGACTGCCTCCCGAGATTCCCCCTTGCACAAGGGGTGCCATGCCTCCTTAATGGCACAGACCTGTTTCCTCCGACTCACGGCACCCCTCCTTCATACTGCACACCCCACATAAATTTTACATCTGCCCCGGAAAATATCTTTTCTAGTTCTTATATTTCTTCCCCATTTTGAAACTATCATACTTTTCCTCTTATTAATATTTATAATATATGATCTCCGTGACCATTTATTTTGAGGAATAATCAAAAATAACAAGAGACGCATATGCGTCATGTTCCTGCCGATTGCCAGTTGTGTTTGGTTGTTTGTGAGATGTAGTTGACAAAAGCTGTTAGGAGGGTGCAATGTCACTTTGTGTTGTCTTAAAAATAAAAAATATTACACATGGAGTTTTCATTTTTTTTTTTTAATTGTAAATCTTTGATGAAAGCTAAAGCCTTACTTATTATAAGCAGAATCAAATATTTGTGAATAGAAATAATTTTGAAATTGACAAACGAAATAACAATAATTAAACTTAAAGAAAAAATAAGTATTTTTGAGTAAATTTAAGGTTTTCAAAAAAATCCCATTTAAAAAAAAAAGCTCCATTAAAATTGAATTAACTTGTTTGGGAAAAAACTATACAAGTATATATTGTTAAGTAATTGATTGAAAAATTATTAAAAAATAAGTCAATTAATTTAAGTAGTAAGAAAATTATATGTAAAATAAAAAACTTATACTATATTTATAATATTAATTTTGAACAACTAAGAATATTAAATTAATAAATATCTTATTAAAGTATAAATTTATTAACAAAATTAATTTACAAATTTAGATGCTTTATTAGAAACATAAAACAAGTTTTTTAAAAAAACTTTGAATCAAACTATTTAAACAATTTACACTTTAATTTCTTAGGAAAAACTATTAAAATATCAACCATTCCAGAAGTTCCCTTACCGACCATATCAACAAGAATATGCCCATGTACGTGAATGACAGGTACATGAACGATCACTGGGTGATTAAATTGTCAATTCTATATTATGAGTCGTCAAGACATATAGCCATGCCTTACCTAAAAAGTTTGTATTTTTGCTGTTTTTATTTGAAAAAGTTAACTTGATGGGATCCTTTGGTTGCCATATAAACAATTAGTCAATCATATACTATTGTAGAATAGTGAAAAATATGACACTCCACAACTATTGTTTAATTATTATTATTGCTTGCATCATCCCAATATGACTGTTCACAAGTATTAACCAATAGAATTGGAGAAAAATGGATTTTAAATATAAAAAGAAATATGAAATAAAATTGAACATTATAAAATATGGTCAACAAAATTTAATTCTCGCATCCTATTGGTTGATTCTTGTCAAAATATTGAAACTAGATGAAAGCATAAGTATACCTGCCTATGGCAGGAACTAATAATTATTTGAGATCCATTTATTTTATGTATACTAAAATATATTTCCAATTTTTTTTAATCCAGGTATCTAGTATTTTTGGATTCACTTTATTTATTTCTATTACAGATTCATTTAATAATTATTCTTCTTTCACATTATCTATCTTTAATAACACCTAATTTATTAATCATAGATTTTACTAAATCCATGATAGAAATGTGTTATTCTTTCATTTTACCTTGTTGCCTTAACCATTGCTATTTCTCTATTATTCCTCTCATGTGGCCTCCTAATGCCACCACTCATGAATTCAAATTCTCTAAGGATACACTTTGAGCTATCATTATAGTCATGAAAATCCTTCCACATATGTGAAAAAGATTAAACCAATTTTCTACCAATATTAATTTATATACTCTATCTTGAAACTTAGAAATTAATTAAAATAGTTTATTCTTTCCTACTTGTTTTGTAAAGGAAATAAATAGCTATTTGGAGCTAAGATTATTGTATTATAATTAACATAAATCACAACACAAATATTTTATTTATTTTATTTTCGTAAAAAGCTTCCAATATAGAGGAACATCTAGCCACTCTAATAGTGGCAATGTGTCTTGATGACCATCTTCCATTAATAGAAAAGATTTATAAAGTAAAATATAAATTATGCTTTATAATTCTATTAATTATCTTATATAAATCATAATATAAAATAATTCACAATTATTCAAACATAAAAGGATACAATGCTCTCATAAAGATATATTTATAGATTTTCTAATGTATTGTTGAATTTTTTTGGGTCTTGGTGAAGATCAATAGCCACCAAATGTTAAATTGATATTGATATGGTTTTTATTATAAATTTATTATTAATATAGCTTCGTATATTAATACATCGATTTATTTTTATTTTTAGTCTTGGAATTTAGTGCAATGATGTTTTCACTTGTTAATCATGCTATCATCCATGCTTGATATAATTTTTTTATTCCTACCAAACACTTTTCCTTGCATCTAAAAATTGTTCCCTCTTCCTATTTTTCCTATTACACATGATTTTAGATCATTTTGGATCATGAAATCCTTAGATCCTAGTTTCAACTCTCTAATACATCACAATTCTCCATTAAAATTCTAGAGGCAATCTCACCCATTCACATCAAGTTAGAACATCATGATAACTACTCAAATTTCATCCAAGATTGGATTATATTTTAGAAAGCTATAAACAACAAGACCTAGAGTAGGTATGAATAACAATGAGGGTTTCCTATCTATTGAATCACGCAGGTATATATGTGAACATATAAATTAGAAAAGTGGGTTCATTTCAATAGCTAACATTGTTATACATAAGCAATTATATTAATGGTTCATAGGGGAGTAATTGCTACCTTGTGTCAAAACATGTAAGGATGTACATGTAACAACTAAATAAATGATCAAGAACAATACCCTCATGAATATAGTATGTCTTTAAAGATGTTTGAGAAATATAGGTAATCAAATAAGATGCTTTAGGTCAAATCATGAAAGCATAAGTAAAAGATAATGAAAATACTTATTTCCACACATGTATATGATCCTAATATAAATATTGTTTCCCTATTAGTCATTCATTTAAAGTGTAAGATACAAACAATAAGTAAATATGTAATGCCTATCAATAGATGGGACATCACATACATGAAGTATACACAGGAAGCATGAAGCATACACATGATACATAAAGTATACACAGGAAGCATGAAGCATACACGTGGATACATGTAATACATGAAGTATACATAGAATGGCAAAAAATATGCTCTGATACCACTGTAATGTCCCCTATCCCGATTTACCCTAAAATTTGCCTACTGATCACCAATTGAGACAAATTAAGGTTAGGGTTTCATCTTATTAAACAAATCTCTTTAATGATGCAATCTTGGAATTAAAACCTGCAATCACCACATGAACAATATACACAAATATGTATATATTTATACTTATTATAGTTAAGCAATAACATCAAATCCATAGATTGTCAACAAGCAAAACATATTAGGAATTTGGGAGAAAGGGCATGATGGGTCCGCCCAAAGCCATATGCCAAGTTTAAGAGGGTGTATACCATAGCCTTCCCCCTTGGCGACTTCTACTTGCTTTCCCCATCAATGTCTCAGCCCCTAAAGACACTTGCCACCTTGTGGGATTGGGTGGTGATCACAAGTAAACTTTTTGGGCTCCTACCACTTCACCCCTAGCCCCTCCTTGAGGAATTGGGCAAAGGTCACAAGTGGGCTTCTAGCCCCTACCACTTCACCACTGGCCCTACCCACAAAGTGGATTTCAAACAGTCACCATAATTTTGATTCAATCATATGAAATCCTTCATTAACTACTTTTATTAGCTTATAAACAAAATGCATACATAGGTAAACAATGACTTGTAGACAATACACCTGATTATATTGATATATTTGATAATAACCACCAGTTGTGATACACGGCTCTGAGTCTCTTTGTCTTTATGATCTGTATGTTCTTCTCCTTAATCGATCTGTTCTCGATACTTGAAAGATATTGCTCAAAGAGAAACCAATAGATTAGTTTTAATTGAATAATGATTAATAATTGCTGCAAACATAATTATTGCATATCATATGTAATTTATATATTTATATGAATATGAATATATGTATAAATATATATAGAATCTGAGATATGCATACTTTTATAATTATATGTTCTTGCAACAATGTACTTATCTGATTATCTCTGCTGCTATACGCAAATAATGCACCTATTTCTATCCTTGTTCACCGTTTGTATATCTGTGTCTTAGATCTGATTCCATTCTGTTACCTTTTATGAGTGCCGATTATTGTTTATTTTTCCTGTTCCATATATCTGTGCTTACATCTTATTATATTTCTTCTTTATACTTCAGGAAATGCTTCTTCCAAATTTCTCTGCCTCTCTAAACTGATCGCAGCCTTTTCTAAGTGCAGATTAGGATTTGTGTTTGAATGTTATATTCTTCTTTTTCTGCTCTTCTATATGTCTAAGTTTAGATCTGCTTATTTTCCATTTTTCCCCTTTTGCAAATAAACTGACCACCTTAATATATCCTCAAATGAGAGGGAGACACACCTCTTCATTGAGGCTTTTACTTGCAAGGGATGCATCCCTTCATAAATCATGAGTTGCCTTTTATGGTTTAAGACTTATTTATTTCCTGTTATAGTGATCGCTGCCCTTAATTATGCTTATTCGTCCCTGTTTTTCACTACCATTTAATGTTTCTCTTTTCCTTGGCCGGCCCTGTATTTGATTGTCTTAATGGGTCGGCCTTCCTTAAATATTAACTTTGCCTTGTTCTTCACATATCGTTGCCTATGATCCTCATTAGACTCTGGATGGTCAGCCACGAATATTAAATTTAAATTTTGTTTCAAGGTGGTGTCAGAGAAATGGTCGGCCAGCAAGGAAGATTTGAGCGCTGGTGTGTAAGGTCTAGGTCGGCCAGCCAGCATTATTATTTATAATTTAATCCATGGTTCGTCTTATTTTGGGGGGCATGATATATTTCCAGATTTTGGAGGTACTGTAGTTTGGGAGCAATATTAATTTGAAAAGAAATCATTACAAGTTCCTTTTGCATGCATGGCATCCATTCCTAGCAGACCGTAGCATCTTTTGGTGGCTGTTACAAGCTTCAAGCTGGCCATACAGGCTTAAGGGAGTTGCGGGACGTCAAGGAGTGAAGTGCCTAACTTTTATAATGTTTTGGGTCACAAAACCCTATCCGCCCTAGAATTTATTGAATTTTCTTGATCCAGCAAGCGTGGGAACTATTATAGGTGCCGCTCAGCCTTGAATGGGCAGTTTTTTAATGTATGCAGGCTATATTCAGCCTTCAATTTTATTAGCAGATCAATGCCATTGTTTTAAGATCATTATTAGCATTCAGTTTCAGTTCTTTCTTGGAGATTGCAAATCATATTAATTTTCAATTTGAGTGCATTGTTATCATTTCCAAATGATAGGCTTCTCTAATGTGTAACAGCAACGTTTAGAGTTAATGACAGCTGATTTCATTTATTACATTGATATTATTTGTCCCCAATGATCTTGTGAATGAAATATCAGTTTATGCACCATTATTGTCCTTTGTCATTTCGTCAGAAATTTGTCAAAATACCAAAAAAAATTAGCTTGCCATTTTTCATGGAGGACCTTGTTGCTCAAGAAAGCACCCATAGATCGTAAAAGATTAATAAAATAATCATTATAGCAAATTTTTTCTTGAGAAAACATAAAAATAAGAGATGTTGAAATAAGGTTGCTCTGCTTAAAAGGCCTGATAGTATCATATGACAATGTTGATCTGTGAAAGGCCGGCCTTTGTTTTAAATGCCAAATTAAATACGATGAGACTAGGTGTAGTGTATGCATATGATGTCAACTTGACCTCTCCTTGCCTATTTCTTTCATGGACCCTCTTTTCTTTTTTATTTGGTCTTCTCACTACCTCTGTTCTTTTCTGCAGTGCTATCTCTCTAGGCATGACTCTGATCAGTATGATTATATGCATAATGATAAATAAACATGAGAACAGTATCATAGGAATGATTTTAGTGTTGGGAAATCTATAGCCATTACACCATAGTTTAGATGATGAGTAAGCGTAGATGGTACGTTTAATTATAAAACCTATTTTTTATGTATTTTGAATGGTTATAGTACTCAACTAAGGATGGGAATATGTGAGAAATGAGCAAAGAAAATGACAAGCTTTCCTTGAAAATAGGATCGAACTATTGTATAAATGATTATCGTATTTGATGAACAATATATCTTAAGTGTGCAAATATTTGTGTTCTGTGTATGTACGTTTCTAACATGTGGTACTACAGAAGCCATGGGAGAGCTCTGAATGAGTGATTATAACGGATGAAGTGTGTATTCTGTGTGCAATTGTTTGTCTTCTTTGAGTTTTGTTGTGAGTGGGTAAAAAGAAAAAAATATATCATTTGCTGCCTTAGAGAAGCACAGCTGAATGAAGATATTTTTTTGAGAGGAAAAAAAACTCCAAAGGCATTCTATGGAGGTAACGCTGAACATTGCATTTTAAATCTGAATAAAACATTTCGGATCTAACAGTAGCTCTTCAACAATAGGAAGCGCTGAAGTTTGTTGTCAATAGCTGCTAAAGAATAGGTTCACACAGAGCATAGACAAGGCAGCCAGTGAAAACATCAGTGGAGTGGCACCTTGTGGCTTGGGAAATGTTCAGCTTAACCGTGAATATGTAATGTCCCTGAAATTACGTGAGTAATTTGGAGGGAAAATGATAACGGTGTTTTTAAACACCAAGTCTGCATTTAAAACTCTTTTAAATAAATAATTAAATATTTAATAAATTTAAATTATTGAAAAATAATATTTAAATTTAGCTATGTTACACGGGGACGCATCCCCTGCCCCAAAACCCCCTGTCCCTGTTCCCTGCCGTCCTGGGGACGGGGGGACGCAAAGGGGACGTCCCCTTGCCGTCCCCGAAAATGCAAAATCCATCGGAAACGCCAGGAAACATTTCCTTCACTTTGGGGACGTTTCCCTGTCCCCAATACGGATTGGGGACAGATTGGGGACGTTTCCCCGTCCCCAATACGAATTGGGGACGGATAGGGGACGGCTAGCCGTCCCCTATAGGCTGCAAGTAAAAATATATTAAAAAATGATATTTTAAAGGTTTAGTTCCTTCGTGCGGGGCCCACCAACTGTTTAATGTTTTAATTGTTTGGGCTAAAGTCTAAAAAAGACTATATATTAAATCTTTTAGTTCCACTCTTGCCAGAGGATGATAGTGACTCAGATAGTTCTGAGTCTTTGGATATTCATAACCTGAATGAGGCTTAATTTCATAGACTGTTGTATTTAATATTTTGATTTTCATGTTTGAACTTTGAGACTTCTGGATACATGTTTGAGACATTTGGATATTTCATATTGATAGACCATGGTTTTATTGATGTTTAATACTGCTGTGATAAATTTTATAATGCTTTAATGACATTTCTTATGCTGTTATAGTACTACTCTCACGATTTACTTACATATTGATATTGTTGTTATCAATTATTAATTTATTAACATATCTATCTCTTTCCCTCTCTCTCTCTAATATATTAATAAATTTTGAAAAAATCATATATATATATGTATTTTGTATGTCGCCGTCCCTTGCCGTCCCCTAAAAATTGCCCCTTAGGAAACGTCCCGAAAACGCGTCCCCTGTCGTCCCCCGTCCCCGTCCCCTACAGGCCGTGGAACATAGAAATTTAGTCATCGTCCTCTGGCCGACTTGTTTTGGTTGGCACCTCCATTTGAATTTCTCTGTTGGCCGACCTCTTTGGAAGGCATCTTTCAACTAGAATTTATATCGGCTTCCTGGCTGTGGTGATCATCATGAATTTTGGACATTGGTCTTGCCAAGCTATCGGAGAGGACGTAGTCTTTCTGGCGTTGGCACTCGGGTATTGAGCGTAGCTGCAATCCTAAGGAAATTCGTGTTTACTATCTTCATTCTCCTCAGTCGCTCATTCCAGATTTGATATAGTTGCAGGTCTGAAGGGGCTCTTCCCATGACAGCGACACATCTTCCCAACTAAGGTTCCGCATTCGTTGGTAGAGGGAACACTATCAATCTGAGACAGAACACAGGATCTCTCACAAAAGGCGAGTGATGACCAGCGCGGGAGTCACTGGGCTCTTCCGAGTATGACGCGACACTCCCTGTTGGCTATTGGTGCGGCACTCAAACCACGGGTTACATAGCGACTTAAGAATCTATAGAAGGCGATCTATACGGGTATCTCCAAGGAATCTAGCTTGGATTGCTGGCGCACAATCCCATATCTCAGTGCATCCACTGGAAGTCTTGCGACTCATTCATATCGAGCATAACTCCTGGAGCCTCCATCTTGCTATCAAATCGCTGTTGTTGTGCAAGTGATTCTTTTTCTGTATTCAAGTCTGAATGAGCATATTACAGTAATATTTCGATCCTTATTATTATCTCCTGTTGTGTCACAAGCTATGTTCGGAATAATGGGTGTATTCAGTATTTGATATATATCAGTAATTGGCATTTGAACTGAGATGGATACTTCATTGCTTAATTACTCTACCTATTTCTCAGTGTGAAACCTCTGATCTGGTATTTTGCGTCATATTGTTGTGTAACTGTTGGTCGAAAATCTGATGTTTAATGGGAAATTTGTGTTACTGATTATACTTTCTTAGTCGAGTGTCTTGCAGTGGTATCAAAACCTCAAACCCTGCCAGCCTGAGGGTATTTTATGCAGTTGAGTCAAAGAGAACAGCGCACCATTGAGAGGGAAAGGAAGAAAGCAGCTGTGGACTCTTTTAGAATAAGAGACAGAGGTAAGAAGATGGGAGACAAAGATGATCAATTCGAGAATTTCTTGAAACAGATGGCTCAGGTACAGGAGCAAATGGCCAAGCAGCAAGAGCAATCGAACCAGACGATACAATTAATGTTGCAGTCCATGAATGACAAGAACAACAATTACAGATCAGCTTCAAACAATGGCCTGGAAGGCAGTCATTCTAACAACTTTGGATCTGAGACTCAAAGCAATAAGGTTTCGCGGCCCACACAACCCACATTTCTACCCAAGCATGGACCAAATAATGGAGGGGAAGAACAAAATCTAGTGGAAAGAGATATCAATGCAAGTATGGAAGCTTATATGCAGATTGATCCTGAGATAAGGCACCAACTTCCATTCATTCAATTTCACAATATAAGGAATGGATCGAAGGGAGGCTAAGTAACTTACCACCCCAACAGGGATCTGCAGCACAAGGTGAGTAAGCTAACATTTTGAACATTTGATGGCTCGGGAAAGGTGACTGCGCAAGCATGGATACATATTTTTCTCTCAGTCCCATGACAGAAGAAGAAGCTATCAAATTTGCCATTCTACATTTGGAGGGTTTAGCTCATGAGTGGTGGCACCATGGCATTGTGACCCAGGGATTTGGACAAGTATCTACATATGCAGATTTCACACATAAGCTAACAGAGAGATCTGATAGGAAAGATCTTGAAGCATACTTCCAGGAGTTAACAAGACTCAAGCAAACAAGCACCATGGATGATTATGTTTCAGAATTTCAAAGGCTTGCGATGATGGTATCTGATGTTTCAGACAAGAGGCTCATGTTCTTTTTCATTGAAGGCCTATCAAAGTCTTTTCATGGCTTGGTGAGAGCTTTGGAGCCAGCAACTTTAGAAGAGGCTACCTTGAGGACTCTACGAAGAACAAGCTTATGATCAAGAATGTGTCAACGGGACAACCAAAGAAGCCACCACACGAGATCACTCAATCGACGAAACCATCACCACAATCCCCCGAGATGTCCATGAACGAGCTTCGAAGAAGGAGATTGTGCTATTATTGTAAGGGACCTTATGTAGATGGTCACAGGTGCAAGGGCAAGGGACAAATCCACTATATTGAGGTCACCTCTGACGATGAGGCGGAAGAGAGGGAAGGAAAATTCTTCTATAGTGAGGAAGTGCGGGTAGAGGCATTGGATGGAAGACATTCGGGAGGCACCCTCGCATCACTTTCATGAGCACCGAAGTATCATTCTCTTCACATTAGAGGGGACCTATACGGACAGAGGGTAACAATACTAATCGATAGCGGAACCATCCACGATTTCATTGATGAGAAGCTAGTAGCTAAGTTAAGCTTAAGGGCAGAAGATTTTGAAGGATTTGATGTGGCAGTTGCAAATGGGTACACTATTCCATGCAATCGTCGGATTCAACAAATGGAGCTGCCCATAGGAGGCCACAGGATGCGAGATGACTTCTACATAGTCAGCATTGGTGAGACAGAGGTGGTTTTGGGAGTACAATGGCTGCACTCGCTTGTAGAGTACACAACAAATTATCAGACTCGTCAGCATTGGTGAGACAAAGGTGGTTTTGGGAGTACAATGGCTGCACTCGCTTGGAGAGTACACAACAAATTATCAGACTCTGGAGTTGAAGTTCAAAGCAGATGGAAGAGAAGTCATTCTCCGAGGATTGTCCAAGGCAGGGCCTAAGAACATTTCAGAGGAGTTGAAGGCAGGAACGAGGACACTCAAGTATTCAGCTCTGAAGTTGCTTGAGGGTAAGCAACACTCCAGCGGGGAGGACTGCTATGTCCCCGAAATTACGTGAGTAATTTGGAGGGAAAATGATAACTTGGTTTTAAAACACCAAGTCTGCATTTAAAACTCTTTCAAATAAATAATAATAAATAATTAAATATTTAATAAATTTAAATTATTGAAAAATAATATTTAAATTTAGTCATCATCCTCTGGCCGACTTGTTTTCGTTGGCGCCTCCATTTGAATTTATCTGTTGGCCGACCTCTTTGGAAGGCATCTTTCAACTAGTATTTATATTGGCTTACTGGCTGTGGTGATCATCACGAATTTTGGACATTGGTCTTGCCAAGCTATCGAAGAGGACGTAGTCTTTTTGGCGTTGGCACTCAGGTATTGAGCAAATTCGTGTTTACTATCTTCATTCTCCTTGGTCGCTCATTCCAGATTCGATATAGTTGCAAGTCTAAAGTGGCTCTTCCCATGACAGCGACGCATCTTCCCAGCTAAGGTTTTCGCATTCGTTGATAGAGGGAACACTATCGATCTGAGACAAAACACGGTATCTCTCCCAAAGGCGAGTAATGATCAGCGCGGGAGTCACTGGGCTCTTCCAAGTATGACGTGACACTCCCTTTGGCTATTGACGCGGCACTCAAACCACGGGTTACATAGCGACTTAAGAATCTACAGAAGGCGATCTATACAGGTATCTCCAAGGAATCTAGCTTGGATTGCTGGCGCACAATCCCGTGTCTCAGTGCATCCACTGGAAGTCTTGCGACTCATTCATATCGGGCATAACTCCTGGAGCCTCCGTCTTGCTATCGAATCGCGTTGTTGTGCAAGTGATTCTTTTTCTGTATTTTGTCTGAATGAGCATATTACAGGAATATTCCGATCCTTATTACTATCTCCTGTTGTGTCGCAAGCTGTGTTCGAAATAATGGGTGTATTCAGTATTTGATATATATCAGTAATTGGCATTTGAACTGAGATGGATACTTCATTGCTTAATTACTCTGCCTATTTCTCAGTGTGAAACCTCTGATCTGGTATTTTGCGTCATATTGTTGTGTAACTGTTGGTCGAAAATCTGATGTTTAATGGGAAATTTGTGTGACTGATTATACTTTCAAGATTAGTCGAGTGTCTTACAGAATATCCAGGTTATGTTTGTAAAGTTTATAAAGTTCTTTAAAATTTAATATTTGGAGCTGCATATTTTTAAAGATTTGGATTAACTTGATTTTTTCTTCAACTGGTTAAAAAATTTCATGGTCTTTTGCCAGATTGTGTCAAATATCATTGTAAAACACTGTCCAGAAGCATTTCACTTAAGCTCTTAGCGTGCTTCCTGTTTAATTGTTTTCTTATGCCAGCCTGGAGGAGCACTTTTAATTGTGTATCTGCAATGTCCCCTTTTGGGATTTCCCTAAATCAGGGTTTTTAACCCACCAATTAAATGCCTTGAGTCAAATAAATCTTGGTTTAGATCCTGCAATAAGGTTAGATGCCATTAGAATATACTTCATATGATCAACATTAATCACTTATCTACTTAAATCATGTAGATACATAATTATTTCAAAACTATCTACACACTATCCATAATGCAAAGTGGAAGTCTTAATCATAATAAGATTTGGATGAGAAATATGATAAGTCCGTCTGAAGCTATCCATACCAAGCCCAAGAGCACGAGCGTCCTAGACAACCCACCTCTTGGCCCCAATGTCAGGAATGTCCAAACTAAGACAATTCCACCTTTGGGTGGCATGCTTGGCAGATAAACTTGTACCTGCTTTCCCTATCCATGCTGCCTTATCCACCCTCTTATGATTGGAACTCCTTGAATCCATCCTAACAACCAGTCATAGTTTGGCTTGATAGGAAAGTCTTGAAAGGGGGTGCTTGTAAACTACTCAACCCACATAAGCCCAAGTGCACGAACATCGTAGACAACCCACCCCATGGCCCCAAGCAGTAGGAATGTCCAGACTTAAGACAATTCCACCTTTGGAGTGGCCTACTTAGCATGGGAGGCTCATAAACAACATCAAGGAATAGCATTCAAAAATAAATAATGAACTGCACTCATAAATAAAAGCAATGTAGTAATTAAGACTTTAGGCATTTTGAATAAGCAACGATTAAGAGGCAGCGATTGATATTGGTGGGTAATAAAGGATTTTCCGTGAGCAGCCAAAATAAAGGCAGCAGTAAATGATTTAACTAATTAAAACCATGCCAACGATTAAGAAATGGTGCATCTTTTGTGAAAGGTGCAATGGAACAAAGGATGTGTCTCTTGCTAAAGAATGGGCGTGACCCTCCCTACCATGGGAGATATAAAAAGAAAAAGACATACATAAATATATATAATCTATTATCCATATTCATATTAAAGAACCATAATTATTTATAAGGCTCAATAATTGCAGCAAGCATCATTATTGCATAATCATATATAATTCTCATTTTATATATATATATATATATGATGTATATGTTACTTATATTTAATTTAATTTTCTTATGAATTTATCATTCATCTTCATCTATCTTCCATTGAACTATCTTCTTCTTCAAACACACTTTCCATATCAGACTTCTTATTTCTTCTTCCCAAATCTGAGTACATCATATTAATGTATCTACAGCTATGCTCCAGAAATACTCCTATTTTTGTCCTTATTCACTGTTTTTATCTGTGTTTAAATCTGACTATATTCCATTGTGTTGCTTTTCTGAGTGCAGGTCACATTATTTATTTTTGAATGCTATTCCTTGATGCCTCTCCCAGTCATTGGTTTCTCTTTTTATATCTTCCATGGTAGAGAGGGTCATATCTATTTAGTAGCAAGAGACACATCCCTTTGTTCTATTGCACCTTTCACAAAAGATGCACCTTTCCTTAATCGTTGGTATGGTTTTAATTAATTAAAGCATTTACTGCTGCCATTATTTATGCTGCTCACTGAAAATCTTTTAACACCCACCAATATCAATCGCTGCCTCTTATTCGTTGCTTATTCAAAAAGCCTAAAGTCTTAATTACTACATTACATAATGAATCGCTGCCTGCTGCTTTTGTATTGCTACGATATCATAGGAATATGTTGCCTTCTTTAATATTGTTGTCTTTTATTATCAACTGTTCCTCCTTGGTAGTTAACTTACTGTTTTTAACATATTAATTTTAATTCTCTTAAATTTATTTTCAATTGCTATCTTTGTTTACTAATAATATATCGTATGTTTATTTATTTATTTTTATATATATATTGAAGTATTATATTATAATGATCATAATTATAATTATATTCAAATTGTTAATATTTATATTTATATTTTTAATATTTATATTGTTACTTATTTTATTTATTTATTTTACTTCTCAACACTTCATATTTTTAGGGTTGTAATTTAGGGGGCATGACAGTATCTATTGATCTGATGATTATTTATTGTTGAAACTTTGCTAATATGAACAAAACCGCACCATAAAAAAATTTGTAAAAAATCTTGTACCAACTATCAGGGTTTGTGCGATCTACATATTTTCCCGCTTCAACTTCATTGATGTTCCCTTTGTAAAATCATCGTGTAGCAAGATGCATTTTCTGGAGAACCCAACTTCCTAGTTTTGATTAAGTCGGGAGATCTGTCTACGGAGAAGCCAAATTTTGTTGAAAAGTTTCAAGGCAGAGGCTTCCATACCTGACAAGTTAAAATTCAAACTGTCTTATTGAAAGGCTAAGTTACCAATCCTGTTAATGGTTCACGTTCGTGGGTTTGGTTCATGGATTCGATTAAAAAAAATGGGGTTGAATTTGTTTTGGGATTTCCATACAAAAACATATAAAAATTATATATATAAGGTTTTTCTTTAATAGATATCAATATCTACAATAAGAAACATGATATTTTGAAATTCAATATATATTAGTAAAATTTTAAAAAAATATTTTTAATATCCATTTGTATAAATATAAATAAGAAATATATATATATATATATATATTAAATTAATATTAATATGAATATAATTATTAATTATAACATCACCTTCAAGTGGCTCGCAGCTGGAGTGGAATATTGTCTACTCGGATAAAATTGGATGTGTATGTTATTATTCTGATACTTCTTTAAGTGTGTAAGCATATTCTGTAATTCTATGTCCCCCCACCTGTTATTTATAATTATAACACTACCTTTTATATTTATCATGCCCCAGGTGGCTACGCCGCTGAAGTGGAATATCGTCTACCTGGATAAAATTGGGAGGTGTTCGTTATTATTTGTGGTACTTCTTTTAGAATATATAAGCATATTCTGTAATTCTGAGTTCCCCCACCTGTTATTCCTGGAATAATGGGAGTCGCATTCTGATGAATGCTTGGTTGTGCATTAATACTGACTCTCCCACCCGGGTCAATCTCTGGATCCCGCCCCTGTTCAATCTCAAGGCTCGAGTGCCACCAAACAAGAATATATAATATGAAAATCAAAATCAAATGCTGGAAATAATTAACAATGCAGAAAAAATAATAAGAAATCTGCTGGATTTGTTGCGGGAGCAAAAAAACACACGGAAATTCAACATAGGTTCGCCTGGGTCCATACCGAACACAAACCCACGGGGATATTTGCAAACCCTACCCCCACCCCTGCCAAGACTGAGCCCAGAACTGGATCCAGGACGGATCCTACCCGATCCGGCAGCTCTGCAGGGCCGAACCAGTAACTTAGTTAAAAGGGTCAATAAGATATTGTCAAATGGAAAACCACAAAAACCAGCACACATTGTTGAGCCAATAAAATGTATCATCAATGATTAAAAGGCTATGGCTATAATTGGCTTGGGGTCCTTCAATCACTCGGAGAGCTTTCTCAGGGTTGCCTTACTTCACCAGGCTTTATTGGAAAGACTATCTTCAATAAACCGCTTTTTCCACACTCCCTCACTGGCAAATCTTGAATATGTGACCTATATTAGAATGCCCCATATTGTCTGTAAATGTGATCTTTGTTGCAGGATAAGCATTTCCCGATTGGCACAATAGAAACCTGTCCTAAATCTGCAGTTATTTGTGCACTCTTCCATCATGTAGATGGTTTGGTATAGGAGTGGGCCCCATAGCAGCATTAATCGTTTGGGGAAAAAATCGGCAAACCAAAAGTTCAGGATTTTTTGAAAAAATCGGATTTACAAAAAAACACAAAAAATTGAAGAAAAACAGTCAAAACTGTTTTTTTTTTAAATTTAATTAGCATACAGACATTGAGAGCAAATAAAATACAGAGTTCAATCCATGAATTATAGAAAATAGATTTTCGTTGGTTATATTCATATCGCTGATTACATTGCACAAAACATACTACAACTGCATAAATATCAGATGGTGACAGTTATCAAAATGTCTATTACAATATAGTTTGTGACTTTGTACAAAGTCAACCTATAAACTAAGTACAAAGTTCCAAAAAAATCACTTGTAGCAAATGACGTGCTAGAGGGCAGAAGCTCCCGATGATGAAGCTCCTTGTCTATGCTACCACATTTTTCATACATGTCTACCAAAGAATTTTATCAAACAGTTCACTACCTTGCTGCTATGGCTAAAAGCCTAAAACGGGTGCTTTCAAACAAACTATGGATGCTTGGAAAAAATATATCAAAGCATACTAATAAGCAATAGCATAGACAAGAGAGTGAACTGTTTGAAAAAATGCCTCAAAGAAATGTGGTCACGTGGTGATGGAATGCCATGACAATCCATATTGCTGCCTTGGCACTATATGGATTGTCATGGTATTCCATCACCATGAGACCACATTTTTTTGAGGCATTTTTTTGAACAAGCTATGGATGCTTGGAAAAAATATATCAAAGCATAATAGTAAGCAATAGCATAGACAAGAGAGTGAACTGTTTGTAAAATGCCTCAAAGAAATGTGGTCTCATGGTGATCGAATGCCATGACAATCCATAGCAATTATCATGGCATTCCATCACCATGAGACCACATTTCTTTGAGGCATTTTTTCAAACAATTCACTGCCTTGCTGCTATGGCTGAAAGCCTAAAACAGGTGCTTTGGAACAAGCTATGGATGCTTGGAAAAATTCTACCAAAGAATAATAGTAAGCAACAAGCTATGGTCTCATGATTTATTTTTTGCGCGAAAATCAGCATGATGTTATTTGCGTTTTTTTGCAGGTTTTAAACACGTTTTTTTGCGATTTTGCAGTTTTAAACGGAAAGAAATCGTTGACCAAAAAGTCAATGATTTTTTCAAAAAAAGGGGAAAAAATCGTCCAGCCTGCAGATTTTTTAAAAGTCACGATTAATCGGGATTTTTTGCAGATTTATGCTTCTATGGGATTGGCAATATGTTTAGTTCTCAGGAGACAAGTTGCTGTACCTTTAATCTTAGAGTATACAAAGGGTTATGAGTAGTCCGCTTGTGGCTACTTTAACTCTTAATTAAATTATATTATCATTATTATATTTTTATTTAGTTATTTAGGTTGACCTAGGGCTTATATGTGGTTATTTAAGTTGTCAATGTCCTAGACACAAGTAGGGTATATATATAAAGGTAGTGAGTCTTATTTGATCATCAGACTGTTAATTATGTTCTCATTGGAGGAGATATTTGAAGGTTTGCACCTTCAAAGTGGCTTGTTATTCTCAGCGATTATCAAGTATTTGCAAAATATTTCATATTATCTATCTTCCTCTTTTGTACAAATTATTTCATTACAAGTGGCATCAAAGCACGATCTTGGCACCATGAAGGCAAAGCAAGTTTTTCAATCTTGAAGGTCATTTTGTGAAGTGCACATCTTCCAAATTTTGGAAAAAATTTCCTTGATTTTTAGAGGGTTTTTCAAGAGCATATTGAAGCATTTTCAATCCAAATTTCAGAGATATTGGAGCAGTATTAAGGGATTTATACTGCCAAATTTTTTTTGGGAAGAACACATCTCTCAGATCTGGGTAAATTTTTTACTGATTTTTAAAGAGTTTTGCAAGAGGACATTGAAGAGTCTAAAATAAAAATTTCAAAAGAATTGGAGCAAAATTAAGCGATCTATTGCAAAATTAAGGTTTCCAATAAATTCTCTCTCAAAGGTGCAAATCGACTGATTTTTTGAATTTTTATTTTGGAAAAGTGCAACCTAACCCCCAGTAAGTTACATTTAGAATTTCAAAATATTTTGACTTTATTTGTGTGATTTATTGCAGAATTATTTTTGTTCCATCATGATGGATCCTACAACAAGAGGCAAAAAGAATGTTGCCACACATGAGAAACCCTCAAATAAGGATGATGTAATAATTGAGGATATTACTCCTAATGATGATATCAACAGGGTTAAGGAAGAAATTTCATCAGTGGAGGTTATGTATCGCATAATAGGAGATATATGAGATATAGAGCATGTTAAGTGCTTATATGAAAGGATCGCAAATGGATGTCTCAAGCAACCAAAGTGAATCATCCAGGTCAGCTAATCTTAATCCAAATACTAATAATCATATGGGATCTAAGAACTTGATAACAAAGGTGGATATGTGCAAGTTTGATGGCAAGGATCCGCTATCGTGGATAGATCAAATGGATAATTTATTTGATTTGCATCAAATACCAAGTGAACAAAAGGTGGCAATGGCTTCCCTATATCTAAAGTCAAAGCAATTCATTTGGCATCGATATATGTACTCAAAGACAGGAAAAGGGTTTCACTATCTCATGATCAATTTTTACAGCAGAGTTACAATCACAATATAGCAATGGTGTGACCAGCAACTTCTTCAGCCAGCTAGCTAAACTTCAACAAATAGGACCAATCAAAGATTACATTCAATATTTCCAAAATCTATCCTTGAGAGTGGATACCATTACACAAAAGAACTTGAATGACTTATTTTTGGGTGGTCTCAAGGATCGCATTCAACATGAAGTACGCATGTTTAGTCCTAGCTCTATATTTGAGTCTTTTATCTTAGCACCTAGAGTAGAAAAGTAATTAATTTCTAGATGGCAAGGGGTTAATGGGATAAGAGAGAAAGGATTATCAACACCTTCTCTTCCTCAGCCTAATAAATTAACACCACAATAAATTGAGAAGAGAGCAAAAGGGTTATGTTTCAATTGTGACGGCAAATATAGTCAGTGACATGAATGTAGTGAGAAGAAATTATTCTATATTGAAGGTCCTGGTGAGGAAGAAGAGGAGGAACCTATATTAGAAGGTGATAAGGAGTTAGATGAGGAATCACAAGATCCCTAACCAATCATTTCTTGTCATGCACTCTCAAGCTCTAGCACCCCACAAACTCTCAAAAGTAGTGGGCTTCTTAAAGGAGAGAGTAACACTATTGATAGACTCAAGGAGTACTCATAATTTCATCAACAAAAAGTTGGCTACTCATATAAATTGTTTTATATATCCAACTCCAGAGTTTCAAGTCTTGATTGCAAACTGTGGTGCTATTAGCTGTTCTAGGAAATGCCATAGGATTAAATTATCTATGGAAAATGCCCAATGTTCGCTATCTCCATGGGTGCAACAAATATTGTTTTGGGAGTACAGTGGCTTATTGCTTTGAGAACAATTGAGATGACCTTCCAGGAACTATTCATGAGATTTCAATCAGAAGGAAATATAGTGGAGCTAAGAGGGTTGCATGCAAAAGCCCCATAGATGGTAAGCTCTCATCAAATGCAAAAGTTGCTTAAGAACGGAGCTGATGAATTTGTGGCTCAATTATTTTCATTAAAAGCCTATCAATTGAATACTCCTATCCATCTAGATTTACAAGCAATTATAGATTGTCACTCAGTGGTTTTTGGAGATGCCTAAAGGACTTCCTCCTAAGAGTCAACCACAAAACATTAGGCCTTACATGTACCCATCTATACAAAAAAATGAGATCGAAAATATTGTTCGAGATATGCTAAAAGCAGAAATTATCAGGCATAGCTAGAGTGCTTATTCTTTACCCATGGTGAAGGTGTGTAAGAAGGATCAAACTTGACGCATGTGCCTAGATTACATAGTACTTAGCATGTGCACCATCAAAGATAAGTTTCCTATTCCAGTTATTGATGATTTACTAAGTGAATTGAATGGAGCCATGTTTTTTACAAAGTTAGATATTAGGTCAGATTATCATCAAATTTGAATTAAGGAAAAAGATATTCCCAAGACAACATTTAGGATTCATGAAGGCCATTATGAGTTTTTGGTGATGTCATTTGGTCTTACTAATGCACCATCTACATTTTAAAGTTTGATGAGCTCAATCTTTAAGAATTTTTTGAGGAAGTTAGTATAAGTGTTTTTTGATAAGATATTGATTTATAGCAAGACATACGAGGAACATTTAGAGCATGTAGATCAAGCATTATGGGTTCTCAAAGATCACCACCTCTATGCTAAGTCTTTCAAGTGTGCTTTTAGTTTCAAAGAGGTGGAGTGCTTGGGACACATAGTTTCACACGAAGGAGTAAAAGGTGGATCCTAACAAAATTAAGGCTATCATGGAATGGCCTATTCCCAAGACCATTAAGAAATTTAGGGGTTTATTAGGATTGATTGGGTAATGTAAAATATTCGTGAAAAACTATGGCCATATAGGAGCACCACTCGCAATTCTATTGAAGAAGGATTCTTTTCAATGGAATGAGTTACCTAATGCAGCATTTGAGAGATTGAATGAGTTGGCTTGGGGTCCTTCAATCACTCCAAGAGAGCTTTCTCAAGGTTTCCTTCATGCATAAGCTTTATTGGAAGTACCGTCTTCAATAATGCTTGTCCACACTTTCTCACCAGCAAATCTAAAATCTGTGGCCTATATTAGAATGCCCCATATTGTCAGTAAATGTGGTCTTTGCTCCAGGAGAAGTGTTTCCCACAAACAGGGAAAGAAGAGTGACCAGATGATTGGCACAATAGATACCTGTTATATATCTGCAGTTATTTGATGCACTCTTCCACCATGTAGATGGGTCTGGCATAGGATTGGCAGCATGTTTAGTTCTCAAGAGACAAGTGCAAAGATGCCTTTCAAGCGGAGATTGTTTGGCCTAAAGACGGAGCAAAAGTGTAGCACAACACAAGTTCATTCCTTTCCCTGCAAAGACAAATTAGCTGGCATAAAAGTTCAAGTAGAAGATGATGATGATGATGAAGTAATTTTGTTGAATAGCATGCCCACTAGCTACTCCTGTGCAATATTTAAACTAAGCAAGATCAATCCAAGCCTGAAAAACAGAATCTCCTTGATTGATGAGGAGAATATTCAAGCCAAGAGAAATGACCAATACAAAAAGAAAATCACAAATGTTGTGAAAAACAAGCCAAGTGTCTATTCCAAATTTAGCCACAATGTCTCATCCTCAAGAGCAAAACAAAACAAAGAACAGGTATGTATGTGTCTACTGCAAGCAACAAGGACGTGATAATCGA
The DNA here is from genome assembly GCA_007258455.2 of Sequoia sempervirens. Classification (NCBI taxonomy): domain Eukaryota; kingdom Viridiplantae; phylum Streptophyta; class Pinopsida; order Cupressales; family Cupressaceae; genus Sequoia; species Sequoia sempervirens. Next base: position 281,510,846 of record VDFB02047230.1, on the reverse strand, counting down.
TTGTATTCAAAGATCAAGAAACTTGACTGACAGAAAACTGAAGAAAGCAAAGGCCCTTCTTACGGGTGATACTGAAGACAGGTTGTGGCTTTGTTAAGCACAACGAAGACCCTGCTAATGAGTATTGTGAGGAAGATTTTGCTTACTTGACTTTAAAAAATGAACATGGTACCAAATCAAGTTTAAGAGGTATGGTTGTTCAGCGAAATTCAGCTCACTGAAGAGGAGTTATGTTGTTGTTAAGGTGCAGCCATCCACATTGTGCAAGAGATCTAGTATGATCTACTTACACTACTGTGTGTTGTGAACAGTTGGGTGTGTGGCCTGTTTACACGAGTAATATGTGAATGAATGAGTGTGTCCCGATTCATTTGGCGTATCTCAATGGGTGATGGATTTGTCTTTCATTCATTCACAGTTTGTAGGTGCAGTGGGGCTTTTCCCACTACTAAGGGAAAATATGATGAATTGTGTGTTTGTTCTAATTCACATACAAAATACATCTTCTCTTTTGAACTATGTTGTAATAATGGGAATAATGTTGGGGAGATCTATGATTATCACTCCAATTGTATAATATATATAGAAAGTAGGTGTAGATAATAGGTTTATCTAAAAAAACCAAATTACATGTGTCTATTGAGTAGTTATAACACTAAACTAAAATTAGGAATAAGTGAGAACTGGGAAGAGAAAACAATAACCTTTGACTGCATGAAAATGGATCAAGCTACCATATAAATGGTACTCATAGTTGATGAATAATATAACTGGAGTCTGCAATTTTCCTGTCTTTTGTGTGTGCATGTTTCCAACATTTAGACCTATATTTAGAATGCCCCTTTGATACAAGATATCTATAGTCATTGCAATAGTCAGGACAATTCTATGGCAGGGGTATTTGTTTGATAATGGATGTAGGAGGAAGATTTTACCAAAATAAGCAGATTTTACCTTCAAAACTACTGCTAATTAAGTACGGAGGTTGTTTCAGTAGGTCATTGACAAGAAATCTGTAGTTAGGGGCCTCCTCCAACGATGAAACTGTCTCACAAGCAAAGGTAGGCACAAGATTGCGAAGGTACAGAATAAAGCAGAGGGATTTGTGGGTGTCATTGCTGAGCAAAGATTTGTGTAAGGTAAGTTTGATGCAGTCAAAATGCAGTACAAAACGATGACAAATAGATCAGCAATCTGAAGGTGAGGATGGATAGCAAGCTATTGAAGGTGTTCATCTCTCAGCCATTGCTAATATGGAGGCAAGGACCAACCGGAAGCCAAAATCCATGACATGGGCAAGGAAGAACTTAAGACAGTGTCAAGCATCCTAGAAAAGACCATCCAAGCAGAGTGGTGAGACCAGCTTGAGGCAGAGTGTCAAACACCTTTAAAAAATCCATACAAGCAGAATTGCTCACCCATTACTATGTGCGGGAAGATAAAATGAAGATGATTCTTTGAAAGTTCAATGCTCGAAGTAAGAAATGGGAATGACAGGACAAAGTTGGTCTATCTATGAGACGTCAAGTAAAGGAAGCCATGAGACCATGCTTCTTGCTTTGGTAGCTCAACCCAAACCTTGGTTAATTTGATTGCTGTCCAGAAGCATCCCTTTTTGCTTGCATTTAACAAGTTTATGGTTTTTTTTTTTTTTTTGTTTGGTGACCTGGTTCAAAAGTCCCCTTTTGAACCCTACTCGGAAGTATAGTCTTTGAAGGTAGCTGAAAGCTGTGTTTAGCTATATTTCTAGAACTGTGCAGTTAGCGTTAAAGCTATTTTGCTCTAAGATTAATTTTTAAGACTTGTTTCAACCATCTCGTTAGACTTTCAGTAGGTGGGAATATAAGTTGGCCGCCCGAAATTTTTTTTTTGGGCTCGGGAGCAGTACGGGCCGGATCCCGTGAAGGTGTCTGACACTCCTACTATTGATGCCCAGATAGCTACAAACAAGAAACATGAGCTTAAAAAACGGAGCGGGCAATTTAGCAGGTTTTAGAGATCGAAGGCTGACCCTTTCAAGACCACTTAATACCTATTTAGCCAAGTTGCTGTAACTATGTTTGTAGATTGCTGCTTTTGTAATTAGATGTGGATACCCCAAAATTCTCATAGCATCCGGAAAGGAACCCCTTGTATGAGACAACCAGACAAAACCCCTCTCTTATCAAGAAACGGGGATGAGAATAGGACAATAAAGCTAAGTGTATCAAGTCAAAGAAGTGTGGCTGTGCTGCGATATTATACTCTAGAAACCTAACAAACATTCAAACCCTCCCCCAGCGACAAGGCTGCCCTCTACAGAGATATAAGTTCTTATATTATCTTAACTAAATGAAGATAACGACCTGTTATTAGGCATTAACAGACCAAAACTGAAAACACTACCGCAGATTCTCGCTGGGTCAAACCTATTTCTCGTGGCGACATCAGAGAAACCTTTCAAAAATACCCAAAAACCTTATCTGAAAGCATGTATAGCATCATAAAGTTGATCAAACAAAACCCCATCAAGATATGAAGCCAAATACACCG